>CM035850.1:60096811-60339311 GCA_020510985.1 Pholidichthys leucotaenia | reverse complement strand
TGCCCTGTTTCACCCTCCACGCCCTCGGAAGGGCGGGGATGCCGGTTGAGTCGCCGACGGCCCAACCCATGAGACAGGTAGTACCAGTTTCCATGGTTATCCGGTAGCAAGCAAGCCAATGCCTGACCTTGAAATGTCCCCTACAAATGAAGAGACTCAAACTGAAGAAAAACGAAAAACGGCCGCTCGCCTTCCCCACATCCCCGCCAGATCGAGTCGCGAGAGGAATACTACAACCGATATATATATATATATATATATATATATATATATATATATATATATATATACTGTATATATATACACTCACCGGCCACTTTATTAGGTACACCATGTTAGTAACGGGTTGGACCCCCTTTTGCCTTCAGAACTGCCTCAATTGTTCGTGGCATAGATTCAACAAGGTGCTGGAAGCATTCCTCAGAGAGTTTGGTCCATATTGACATGATGGCATCACACAGTTGGCACAGATTTGTCGGCTGCACATCCATGATGCGAATCTCCCGTTCCACCACATCCCAAAGATGCTCTATTGGATTGAGATCTGGTGACTGTGGAGGCCATTTGAGTACAGTGAACTCATTGTCATGTTCAAGAAACCAGTCTGAGATGATTCCAGCTTTATGACATGGCGCATCATCCTGCTGAAAGTAGCCATCAGAAGTTGGGTACATTGTGGTCATAAAGGGATGGACATGGTCAGCAACAATACTCAGGTAGGCTGTAGCGTTGCAACGATGCTCAATTGGTACCAAGGGGCCCAAAGAGTGCCAAGAAAATATTCCCCACACCATTACACCACCACCACCAGCCTGAACCATTGATACAAGGCAGGATGGATCCATGCTTTCATGTTGTTGACGCCAAATTCTGACCCTACCATCCGAATGTCGCAGCAGAAATCGAGACTCATCAGACCAGGCAACGTTTTTCCAATCTTCTATTGTCCAATTTCGATGAGCTTGTGCAAATTGTAGCCTCAGTTTCCTGTTCTTAGCTGAAAGGAGTGGCACCCGGCGTGGTCTTCTGCTGCTGTAGCCCATCTGCCTCAAAGTTCGACGTACTGTGCGTTCAGAGATGCTCTTCTGCCTACCTTGGTTGTAACGGGTGGTTATTTGAGTCACTGTTGCCTTTCTATCAGCTCGAACCAGTCCGGCCATTCTCCTCTGACCTCTGGCATCAACAAGGCATTTCCGCCCACAGAACTGCCGCTCACTGGATATTTTTTCTTTTTCGGACCATTCTCTGTAAACCCTAGAGATGGTTGTGCGTGAAAATCCCAGTAGATCAGCAGTTTCTGAAATACTCAGACCAGCCCTTCTGGCACCAACAACCATGCCACGTTCAAAGTCACTCAAATCACCTTTCTTCCCCATACTGATGCTCAGTTTGAACTGCAGGAGATTGTCTTGACCATGTCTACATGCCTAAATGCACTGAGTTGCCGCCATGTGATTGGCTGATTAGAAATTAAGTGTTAACGAGCAGTTGGACAGGTGTACCTAATAAAGTGGCCGGTGAGTGTATATATATATATATATACAGTATATATAAGTGCAGCGCTCTTAATTGCTTAAATTACAGTGGAGAAACAATGAAAAAGAAGCATTTTAAGCAACTTTTAATTGCATTTTGTTTCATAAAATGTACCCATGACTCTCATATTCAACAAACATACTGCTAGAATATCTGAATTTTAGACAGTCAGAGGGCAAAATAAAGCGCCACTGTCTAAGTTTGTCTGCTTAATGACCCAGCACGAGTACTGCAGTGAAATAAGGTAGTCTATCAGACAGACTATTGCATCACATTCTATTTTGCCACGTGACAGCTTGGATGTTTTGCTCTCAGGTGATACAACTAAAATGAGTTCCTTCGATGATAATGAAATTCAGCCTTGCAGAATGAGCATAGTATAACCCTTGTTTTATCCAAAGAGCCATCTGGTAACCTTTCGAAAGAGAGTTTTCCATCTGTAAGTGTTTGTTTTTCTATCTTCATTATTAGCACATAACATAGCCACAGGAAGCAGTACTTGTGACTGCAAGCCAGCTATGAGGTGCATTAGCGCCACCAACTGGGCTGGTGTGTGGACAGGAGATAATGCAGGAAAATAACAGAAAGTGACGTGAGGGCGATAAAGTTAAACTGACACATGCTCATAGCTCGTGACACTTGACCTTGAGTACCACCTGGATTTAAATCCACATGGGGATCACTGTCTATGGGTCTGGTGAGCATCGGGGCAATGGCCTAGGAAGAGACGCAATTCTACTGAAATCACAAGTGCCAAGACCTCTTGACTTTGATTTTGAGCACCACCTAGATCCTCCTTGTGTATGAGTTTGGTGAGCATCTGGGCAATGGCCTAGGAGGAGTAACCATTTTCAAGAATTCAGGACAGTCGGGTGGAAGGACTAACAGACAAACAAATTGTGGTTGCAGCGCTACAGCATTAGCTCATTTTGCCTTAGCTGGAATGAGCTAATGCAAAAAAAAAAACAAAAACAAAACAACAACTTGTGATTGACACGATGCGCTCATCCACATCTGCTAGTGTAATGAATATTGAAGGTGCTTCAGTACAGGCTCCATTTAGGACAGAAAAGCTATGCCCATCTGTTATATACAGTCTGTGATTTCCATTCATTTTAATACGGAGACGATGAAATTACATTGGCTTTAAACTTGCTTGAGCCAATCTATCAGAGGGAACAATTCACCTTAATTTTATGTAAAGTTAATATACGGCATTAATGAAGTCAGGAGGAGGGGGTGTGAAATCATCCATGAGGTCGCTGAAGTACGAGTGAGAAGCGAGTTTTTAAATGCAAGTGGAAACAGCTTACCCTTCGTTACGACCCCAGTCGCTGCGAAGACAGAGGTGTTTATGGGCGGGATCAGGAGAATAACCCTCATGACAGCTGCATTCTCCTGTGGAAGAGAGAACAAAAGAGGCACCATGAGAGTTATTTATTAATCCTCACTGGCTGAATAAATTAACAAATAACCCTGACCTTTGGATTCATTAGTGATGTACCAAATAAGCAGTTGCTACGCTACATGATACTGCAGCTAAATCTCTCACATGGGCCAAACTGGAATAAATTTATACTGATGCTTATCTGAAGTATTTCACCAAGACCTATCCCCAGGATACATCCAGTACATAACTAATGCACCAGCTATACTGGGTATGGTGGGAAAACTTAATGCACCCCCGAGGTCTTAATTCAATTAGCAGTGAACTCCATATGTATGTATCTACATACAGTTGCTTAGATGCACAGCTACCGCCTAATTTGGTGACATGTGTTCGACTGAGATGCTGACAACTGGGCTTCTGTTTCCTACTCAATTAATAATGCAAGTCCTTCATCACCCTCACCGAGGCTTTTTCATCCATGGTTATCCGCAGCTTGCTGGACAGCTTGCAGTGCAGCATGAGCAGAGATTTTAACCAGCAAATTATGCAGCTTGGGTAATAACTATTATTATTTTAACTTCTTGAGCTACTATTTCCTGTTAGAAAACCAACTATTGGTATTTGAATTCAAATGACTTTATCAATCTAGTACAATGGTTTCCAACCTTTGTTGAGCCAATGAACCCTTTTTACATTGAAAAAAAAATCTCATAGGACCCTACCAACCAATTTTTTTTACAAAATGACTACATTATCACTGTAGCCTATTATAGCATATGTAATGAAAATTTAAACATGTAATTAGTTTATACTCAGTGTGAAACGGGCCTGATTAGCTGAACACAAAGCTGATATCCTGGTAGGAACTGAAAAAAAAGCAGACTGGTGTTTTGTTTCAGGATGATATTGAAGCATATAGGGACCGTGACATTGTTGGATAGCCTTTCCCCACCCACCAAGCATAACTGACTCATTGTAGCTGAATCCACGGTAAAAGTAAATCTAAACAAAAGTACTTTCACTGTTCTGCCTTGTCTTCAAGTCTTAGCTTTCTTTTGACCACCTGGGTTAGAATTTTGTCCACGGCCCAGGTCAGAGTCTGAATCTTTCCACTTCAAATATTCATCCATCACTATTTTTCAACTAGTCAATGTGACCTCTAGCATGTCTCAACAAGGTCATTAACCTCCATAAAACACATGAAGAAAAAGTCGAAGAAGAAGACGGTAGCCATGATTACTGTATTCATACTGCCACCTATGGACATGTAAGAGCCACTACAGGCACCCATGCCCAACAACAGCAAAATATTTGCTATTTTTCGGACCAGTGAAATTAGACAATTTCTCAAGGACCCGTGAATGTTCTTTCAAGACCCCCCTGGGTTTCACGAACCCCTGATTGAAAAACACTGATCTTCGAGGGGGAGCTGAACAGGTCACAGTGATCAAATTTGACCAAATGTGGTTTATTTTTCAACCGCAGGAATCCAAGTGCTGCAGCACCGATGGAAGAAGTGTGTGGACCGAAGAAGAGACTATGTTGAAAAACAAATCACATTTGGTCAAATTTGACCACTATGAACTTTTCAGCCCCCCCCCCCCCCACCTCGTAGCATACAGTATTACAGTACCACATGAATAGTGTAAATCAATACATGTATGCAGATGCTTTATATAAGTCATAAAGTGTAATGTTTAAAATGAAAGAGGAAAAACTACAGATACAGCACTATACTTGAGACAGTGATTGTTTACCAACCTTTTTATTAACTCAGCCCTGAAAATAAAACACAGCTGACTGCTTTCTCTTGACCTACATGGAGGGATAACCCTGGAAAAATGTGTAATGGCCACCCTGGCGACACCATTCACATTTTATCACTTTGTCTTTAAATAATTCATTTGGTGATATTATAGTTTTGTGCTCAGCCAAGGACTGATGCGGAAACAGGATTCCGTCATAGAGTGGCAACAATATTTGTGTTCTTTTGTGGCTTTTTTCATGTGGCTTTCATAAATAAACCGCTGATGCACATGAAATGAAAGTGTAGACAAGTAAACAGCAGTAAAATTCAGAAAACTGTTTGAAATAAAAGTGGAAAGGAGCATTTGTGTTGAGAAATTATTTTCATCATTGACCAAATAACTTATTTCTTTCCATCCATAAGCCCTCATTTGCAATAAAAGCAACAATATAAGAAATAACAGCATCCCCTCAAGTAAAACCTATATACAGTACATGATTGATTTACTGAGATAATGCACACATTCTTCTTCATCTGTTCATACTGGAGCCACACACACACTCCCACTTCTCTATGCTCTTTACATATACGTATAACCTCGTTAAATGTAATTATTTCAGACTGCCAGGGGCTGCGCTTAGAAAAATCAGTTGTGCACCCAAATCACATGACACACTGAAGAAGTTAATATTATTTTGCTATCTTCTTTCGGCAAGGAGCTCGACTTGGTGTTCTCATTTCATTTGTCTGTTAGGGGTTAGATTGAAACCAGAGTCCTGACTTTAACTCATTTTGTTCTTGCATATGTAAGCAGAAGGACTTGCACAGCAAATTGTCATGGCTAGTCAAAATGTTTGCCTGCACTTCTGATGAAGTGGAGGGCAAAAAAGGGGAGGAAGAGTACATTTAGGAGTAGCATTGACATTTGGGTGCCTACACGTTTTAAATGGCAAAGTGGGGATGTGTTTGTTTTCAAGAGGAAATCATTGATTGAGAGATTTATCAACACCCCCAAATGGAAATCGAGTCAATAGCTAAATCACCTCAGTTGTTTTTGCTGAATGAACCACTAACAAAGAAAGTCAGGATTCAAGTTCCAGTCACAGAGTGGAATGCTTTGCTTACATTGTGTCATGTGGAACGCTCACTTGATGCTTCAATCAGTTTGTGTTTAGAATACAAGTAGATTCTTTGTTACAAGGGCTGCTACAGCAAGCCGTTTTAAAATTTAATAGCTAGCCTGGATATGTATTGTAGATATCAATAATTCAATTTTTCCTAGTAAAAATGAACATTTCAGCTATCCACAATGAAATTCTTCCTCGCTATAATGATCATTTCAGATATCTATGACATCATTCTTCCTAGGAGAAAGACATCACTTTTCCCCATTCATGTGTATTGGGTTTTCACTTCCAGATATCTGCAATTACGTTCTTCCTATCTAGAATGAACATTCTGGATATCTGAAATAGAATTGTTACTAGGAGAACCCCTGATTTCAGATATCTACAATCCAATTGTTACTAGTCATAATTCATTTGAGATAGTCAATATCTCTCAGTAGATATCCAAAATATGTTTACAGATATCTGTAAGTATATTGTTACTAGTCACAATTTCAACTACAAATATCTGAAATTGAATTTTAGATAGTCATAATATGAATAGTGGATATCTATCTTGTAGATATTTGTAGATATTTGAAACCAGAGTTTCTCCTAGTAAAAATTCTATTTCAGACATCCATAATGTTCATTCTAGATAGGAAGAATGTAATTGTAAATATGTGGAAATGAAAACCCAATACACATGAATGGGGAAAAGTGACGTCATTTCTCCGAGGAAGAATTATGTCAGATATCTGAAAAGATCATTATAGAGAGGAAGAATTTCATTGTGGATATCTGAAATGTTCATTTTTACTAGGAAAAACTGAATTATTGATATCTACAATACATATCCAGGCTAGCTATTAAATGGTAAAATGGCCACTTAAACTTTTTAAAGCTTTTCAGACATCGTGATGTTTGTTTTGACTAGTACAATCTACATTTTAGATATCTTGAAATATAATTTTTACTAGCATGAATGTTATTATGGATATCTGTATTTACAATTGTAACCAGTAAGAATTTAATTTTGACTAGGAGGAAGGCAATTATAGATATCTAAAAGTTCACTGTAGATAGGAAAGTGGTTTGTTTTAATGTTAAAACAGCTTGCCATAGGCTGCTCATTAAAAATTTACCCTGACCCACTTCTGGTTATTGTAGGAGGCTGAAATTGTACATGTATAATACATACAGCTGTGGACAAAATTGTTGGTACCCCTCTGTTAATGAAAGAAAAACCCACAATGGTCACAGAAATAACTTGAATCTGACAAAAGTGGTAATAAATAAAAATTCTATGAAAATTAACCGATGAAACTCAGACAATGCTTTTGAATTGTGGTTCAATAGAGTTATTTTAAAAAACAAACAAAAATGATGGTACCCTGAACTTAATATTTTGTTGCACAACCTTTTAAGGCAGTCACTCCAATCAAACGATTTCTGTAACTGTCAATGAGACTTCTGCACCTCTCAGCAGGTATTTTGGCCCACTCCTCATGAGCAAACTGCTCCAGTTGTCTCAGGTTTGAAGGGTGCCTTCTCCAGACGACATGTTTCAGCTCCTTC
This sequence comes from Pholidichthys leucotaenia, assembly GCA_020510985.1. Classification (NCBI taxonomy): domain Eukaryota; kingdom Metazoa; phylum Chordata; class Actinopteri; order Cichliformes; family Pholidichthyidae; genus Pholidichthys; species Pholidichthys leucotaenia. The sequence continues at coordinate 60,331,954 of CM035850.1, read as the reverse complement.
CACAGATGTTCAATAGGATTTAGATCAGGGGTCATAGAAGGCCACTTTAGAATAGTCCAATGTTTCGCTCTTAGCCATTCTTGGCTGTTTTTAGCTGTGTGTTTTGGGTCATTATCCTGTTGCAAGACCCATGACCTGCGATTGAGACCAAGCTGTCTGACACTGGGCAGCACATTTCTCTCTAGAATACCTTGATAGTCTTGAGATTTCATTGTACCCTGCACATATTCAAGACACACTGTGCCAGAAGCAGCAAAGCAGCCCCAGAATATAACAGAACCTCCTCCATGTTTCACAGTAGAGACAGTGTTCTTTTCTTGGTGTGCTTCATTTTTGCGTCTGTGAACATAGAGCTGATGTGCTTTGGCAAAAAGTTCCAGTTTTGTCTCGTCTGTCCATAGGACATTCTCCCAGAAGCTTTGTGGCTTGTCAACATGCAGTTTGACAAATTCCAGTCTGGCTTTTTTATGATTTGTTTTCAACAGTGGTGTCCTCCTTGGTTGTCTCTCATGAAGTCCACTTTGGCTCAAACAATGACAGATGGTGCGATTTGACACTCATGTACCTTGACCTTGGAGTTCACCATGAATGTGTTTAGAGGTTGTTCTGGGCTCTTTTGTTACCATTCGTATTATCCGTCTCTTCCATTTTTCCACCTGCGGCCACGTCCAGGGGCATTGGTTGCAGTCCTGTGGATCTTAAATTTCTGAATAATATGTGCAACTGTAGTCACAGGAACATCAAGCTGCTTGGAGATGGTCTTATAGCCTTTACCTTTAACATGCTTGTCTATAATTTTCTTTCTAATCTCCTGAGAACTCTCTCCTTTGCTTCCTCTGGTCCATGTTTAGTGTGGTACACACCATATCACCAAACAGCACAGTGACTACTTGTCACCCTTTAAATAGGTCGACTGACTGATTACAAGTTTGTAGACACCTGTGATGTTAATTAGAGGACACATCTTGGTTGAACATGTCCCTATGGTCACATTATTTTCAATCTTTTCTAGGGGTACCATCATTTTTGTCTAGGCCTGTTTCGTGAGTTTGTTTTTTAAAATAGTTCTGTTGAACCACAATTCAAAAACATTGTCTGATTTTCATTGGTTAATTTTCATAGAATTTTTATTTATTACCACTTTTGTCAGATTCAAGTTATTTCTTATTACCAACAATTTTGTCCACATCTGTATCTCCATAGGTCACGTGATAATTTGCAGCTCTGAACTCCAAAAAGTTTCTCTTTTTCAAGTGCTAAGGTGGAGTAAGGTGTAAAGTCATTGATGAAAACACCATCTGGCATTTTGGGGGACTGTCACATAACTGTTTACCAGCTAGAGCAAGATGAAAAGATCAGTATGTTGTTTGTGGAAAATAAACACCCATGACCATTTGCACATGCAGAAGTTTTTTGCATGATGGATTCCCCAGTGGCGCATACCTTTCCAGAAGCAGGAACAAGTAACGTGCTGCCATGACCATGAGCCAAGAAAACCAAGAGGACTTCATTGACAGACTAATCACGCAGGATGAAACAAAGCTCCATCACTATGATCCAGAGACTAAAGCCCAGGTGGAGCAATGCAAGCATTATGACTCACTGCGTCCAAAGAAGGCCTGCAGCCAACCCTCGGCAGGCAAGGTTATGCTCATGATCTTTTGGGACCAGCATGGAGTACTGATGATGGATTTCCTGGTAAAGAATACCACAATTACCGGGACTTACTATGCTTCACTGCTGCAGAAATTGCCGAAGACCATCAAAACTGAGAGGTGTGGCATGGTGTTCAAAGGAGTCTCTCTGCTGCAAGACAACACGCTGGTTTATAACTTACTGTACATTTCTCTAGATGGAAGGACAGCCCTGCAGCTATGAAATCCTTCCTCACCCTCCTTACTCTCCAGACCTCACACCATCTGATTTCCACCTCTTTCTAATCATTAAGTCGTTTTTGAAGGGCAACCACTCTAAGACTAGGAAACAGTCATTTTTGAGGTCAGAATGTGGCTTCTGCAGACTTCCACAGGTGAGGTCTCCACAGCTGCATAAAACGACGGGAGACGTATGCAAGCCTATGTCGAGATTCCAGAAACGTTACTAACTGTGCAAGTTCGGTTCCTCTTAGTCCATGGAAAATGAGTCAGGGGAACCTTTAATGAGCAGTCCTCGTAGCTTATTATTGCTACTCCTGATATACGTAGCATACTTACTTACTGCCGGCAAAAATTCTGAGACTACTTCTTTCAATAAAATAAATGACTAAATAAATAAAAAGGCCAAAATATTTATCAACATTAACACCTGCAATACCATGGCAACATATAATCATTATCTCACTCAGCTTAACTTCAACAACTGTATTTACCAAATCAGTACTGGTGTAGAAATTAAACATCCACATAAAACATACTGTCACTGCAGCAGAATTGCAATTGGAGAATTAATCATACATCACTGTCAATGAACAAGTTAATATTTGTGTCTGTGTGAGTGATATGTGGCTCTTCCTAATAACAAATCCAGGTGAAATGTTTTACTTTCATTTCCATGTTCACTTGAAATGGCTGTGAATGACATATCTGGTCCTAATAATAAAAGGCTAGAGAACAAATCTCTCTGAGAACAATAATTTTGTAAAGAAATGGAAACCAGAAAGCTGGAAGTTTTTGTTTTAGCTTCAAAACTGGTTGAAAAAGGTGGAAAGCAAAGCTGCCACTGCCATTACAGTGGTGCGGCAGTGGTGGCCTAATGGTTAGGGATGTGGACTGATGAGCAGAGGGTCAGTGGTTCAATCCCCGGCCAGGCAGGATCGGATCTGGGTGGGACAGATAATGTAGCAGTGTTTGCCCAACCTCCTAAACCCTACTGTGGTGCCCTTGAGCAAGGCCCTTAACCCCAACTCTCCAGTGACGCTGCTCACTGGCCACAGGTCAATCTGTGGTTGTACAGGGCAGCTTCCTGGTGTGAGTGTGTGAGTGTGAACAGGGCGTCCTTGAAAAAGAGAAGTTGCCTTTCAACGGATCTTCCCTGTATAAATAAAGGTTACATAAAATGAATAAAAAAATCTCAGCTGATATGGCAGTCCTTGCCTGTTATTAGTTCTTTTTATACTGAAGTACGATCAGAAAGTCAACATACTTCATCTTAAATTGTACAAATCAACATGTAAATGTTATTACTGAAATGCATCTTTGCAAAAATAAAACTACCCTTCAAGACTGCAAAAGCAAATTTGTTTATTACTTAAATCAGATGCTAGACAAGTTAACAAAAATAAATTCTTAATAAGATATACTAACAGTGAAAATGATGCTTATTGTGGTAAATGTATAATTTTAAGGTTTATGTTATATAAGTGATGTATTCAAAGGGCAATGCCAGGGGCTATATGTACTCCACAACTATATATGTCCTAAAACTGCAGCAGGACCACATCACAAATCAGTACCTCATTACAGTAAGACTACCTCGAGAGAAGGAATAAAGAAAGAAAGAAAGAAAGAAAGAAAGAAAGAAAGAAAGAAAGAAAGAAAGAAAGAAAGCCAAGTTTTGCTGTCATGTCTTTGAAGCCTTTGTTTTGTGTTTCAATAAACCTGAGCAAGATGTGGTTAGGTCATATCCAAATGAAGACTGTGGTTAAAACATTTTAAGACTGATTTACTAAAGCAAAACTGATGTAACCTGCAAAAAAATGAGATAACAAATCTACCAAGGATGTGAATTTTCAACCACACTTTGCTAGTGGTTTTGGTAATTTCTGGTGGCTCAGTGCCCTGTTTTCACAATTTGTGGTTTTGATGCCCAGATGAAAAATGACTGCACATATTTTGCTCTGGCTGGAGAGGTGTCTTTCGAAAGGGGTGCGGCTGGGCACAGCGCTGGCACGTTCTGCCCTTGTGTGTAAAATAGTGAGAGGAGATAATGTAACATGCAGTCTGGTAAATCTGATTAATCAAGTTAATCAAGGCCGTTTTTGTGGACGTATTTATTATGTCTGAAAAGCTGGTGCAACCTGTGCAAGGTGTGTTTACCACTTGTGTTAACATACAACAAACTGTACAATGTTTTCCTCTCTATATTGGATATTGTAAACATGTCGCAATGTAACATTTACAGTCTGTGCAGTTGATCTTAAAAGTTTGTAGTACTTACTGTTGAGCTTCTCTTTTCTTTTTGCAGGAGATTTTTTATGTTTTATGATTATGTTATTTGTATGACTGTATCTGTTATTTAAAAAAAGAAAAATATACATAGGTACATACTGTATAATAATGTGGGACGCTGAACTGTGCTTCAGTGTACAGTGTTAGGCTATAAAAAGAAATGGGCCTTAGGCTTGTCTGTGGCAGAGAATTTCATTAAAGTGATCATTGACTGAAAAATTGTGCTTTTTTTGGTTTTAACCTTCTGAAATGTGTCTATTTGTCACTTAGTTATAAAAAAAAAAATCATCAAAATGCTCACATCTCTTGATATCGTTTTTCACTCAGAAAGAAAAACTGAATATTCTGGATTTGCCATGGGACACCATTGACACAGTAAACCCAGTGCTGTCCTTGACACCCACTCGCTGCTCTGTTATTGGCCAGCAAAGGTGCCTATCATGTAGACAGGCAGCCAAATGGGCTAGCTAACAAGCTAACAATGGTACTAAGAAGCTCACACTAAGCACACTAGATTTCAGTCACCCTAATAAACATCCCTGTTTCCACCTGGTTCACTAATGCACAATTGCTACATCCAGCCATTAGCATTAGCATGCTAGGCAGTCCAAGTCGATCAGTGTAATTGGCTACAGGCCACCTGGCATTAGCTTAACTGTCGATCTGGCCGGTTTTGATTGCCATTTTCCATAAATTCTGTTCGCCTCCACTGGAACCCCTTTTTTTTTGGACTTATCTTGTACCCGTAGGTAGATTTGTTCTGCAGTCCGGTGACAAGCCACCAGCTGCAGGTTGCTGCGTGCGCAAGCGCCCCTTAACTCCCTAACCTGCATGTTTTTAGCATGTGGGAGGAAACCGGAGAAATCCTGGAGTAAACCCACGCAAACACGGGGAGAACATGCAAACTCCACACAGATCACTGTTGGCCGGGGGCAGGGATCGAACCCACGATCCCCCGGCCAAGGGTAAACTGTGCTGCCACGGTGCTAACCACTGCGCCACCGTGCAGCCCACCGTGAACCCTTGTTCATCTAACTGCACTTGACCATACAGTGTATGTCGTTCTTAGATACTATTTCAGTTTATTTTATTCTGTAGTATTATTTACTACTACTATTTAGTTAATTAAATTAAACTACAATTTTCATGATTGCACACATAATTTAGCACTTGCTATTTTGGATTTAAGTAAATCTGCCCTATTGTGCATTTACAATACAAAAGTGAAACTATTCAGTGATATTGCCTTTAAAAAGGTAAAGGTCACTATAGTTAAAACATTCATCTAGGAGAAATCAGAACAGTGATTATGGAGTTATACGTGGATGTTCTAATAAATATAAAGTGACAATTGCACTACTTTTATGTTTACAGTGTGCACTTGGCTGTTATTATCTTGATATTATAGGAGGAAATAAAATCAGTGTGTTTAAAGAACAGTAACTTTTCTTTCCACATTTTAACCTTTAGTTAGTTATTGAAGATCCAAACATGTATACTGTATGTGCCTTTTTTAACAATAAAAAAGACCCAAAATTCAAATTTAAGATTAAATCTTGTAGAACTGCATACTTAATTTGGTAATTAGTATTTCCATCCAGTTTAGACTAATTTAAATAAATGTCAACATCAAACTGTGCCTTGTTTGTTAATTATTTCTGACTCCTGGTGCTACCTTAAAAAATGAGCTGCTTGCTTTAGACAGATGCCACAGTGCAAATGATACATTCTGCACATGTCCCACCCTGGAGGCTTGGAGAAATTGGGTTAACGCAGCGGCGGCGAAAGATGCGGTTGAACGATCAGGACATACTGTAGTCCTAATTAGGAGCTAATCACCTGTGATTGCAAATGGCCATTTGATGACAACAATTATCTGTGTTCGCCGAGTTTCTTCCCTGCTACCCACATTCCAGCCGTGCGTCTACAAACCCAAATACAACCTGATACTGCACATGGGGATAGTGATAAAATTTGTCTCCATTTTAGCCTCGCCCTCCTTTGCTCTCAAGCACTTTCTTCAAAATAAGAGGCAGAAATGCAAAGCAGTGGCGGTCTCTTGAGAGCAGGAATCATGTCTCGTTTTCTTGTATTACACCACGCTATAAATGATGTGTGCCATTAGAATTATTTCTAGTGTCCCACTCTGGCTGTGCGGATGATTTTCACATTTCAAGGTTCATGGTGTTGGCAGAGAAAAGAGTTATTGTTGGTCTGATGCCTATTTGTGCTTGTTATAATATCCCCATGTGGAGGAGCCATTTTGAACAAAAAGACCTTGGGCAGATTCAATATAATTGTTTTCTCCAAGGTGTGAGTGTGAGCATGTGTGTCTAGTGTGCACACCCAGACAAGCACAGTATGTGTTAAATTGAAAGCTAATGTTGTGCTATATATTACACCGTACATGTACCACACCCCAGCAGTTTCACTTCCAATTAGGTGAGGCTGGAGAAGGCAGGGAGAAATGATTTCAGATGAGGGAAACAAAGGCAGCTAAGGAGTTTCATGGGCCTTTATGAAGTTAGTTACAGTGATAGATGGGAAGCAGCAAGCTATTTGTAGAGTATATAACTCTTAGCGATAGAGTGTATTGACTAACAATATAATGACTGATGATAGAGAAGTTTCAACTCACCATGTGTTAACGTTTGACAGCTGTAGCACAGTTTTCTTTTGCATTTTAAACCAGCTTACATGATTTAAAAAAATGACATTAGCTGGATGACATAAAGAGGACTGACTTCTAGTCAGATAGAACCCAAATATGTTATTAGGCAGAAAAAAAGGTTCCAGCACACCATTCATCTTGTGACCTCCATCCACTTAGTAAAGAAGTGCAGGTGAATGCACAGAGGATTGATCCAGCCACAGTGATTCAGTGACCGGTAGTTAAGACTGACAATCAGCCACTGTGACAGTGAAGCAGGGCAGATGCTGCTCAAATCAGGTGCCAAGTCCTGTCATTTAGAAAGAAATCACGGCCCCAGAGTCTGGAGGAATAGTAGAGAGGCACCAAATCCATGTTGCTTGAGGTCCAGTGTGAAGTTTCCACAGTCAGTGATGATTTGGGGAGCCATGCCATCTGATAGTGTTGGTCCACTGTGTGTTATCAAGTCCAAAGTCAGTGCAGCCCTTTATCAGGAAATTTTAGAGCACTTCATGCTTCCCTCTGCTTACAAGCTTTATGGAGATGCTGATTTCATTTTCCAGCAGGACTTGGCGCCTGCCCACACTGCCAAAAGAACCAAAACCTGGTTTATTGACCATGGTATCACTGTGACTGATTGGCCAGCAAACTCTCCTGACCTAAACCCCATACAGAATCTATGGAGTATTGTCAAGAGGAAGATGAGAGACACTAGACCCAACAATGCAGACGAGCTGAAGGCTGCTATCAAAGCAACCTGGGCTTCCATAACACCTCAACAGTACCACAGGCTGATCCCCATCATAACATGCTGCATTAATACAGTAATTCATGTAATAGGAGCCCTGACCAAGTACACAGCGTTCCAAATTATTATGCAAATAGGATTTTAGTGTAATAAACATTCATTTTTTTTGTTTTTTAATTAAACTCAGTGGTGCAGTGGTTAGCACTGTGGCAGCACAGTAAGAAGGTCACAGAATCGATCCCACCCCTGACCATCAGTGACCCTTCTAAGTGGAGTTTGCATGTTCTCCCTGTGTCTGCGTGGGTTTACCCCGGGTACTCCGGTTTCCTCCCACAGGCCAAAAACACGCAAGTTAGGTTAACTGGAGTTCACCAGAGTGGTGGCCTAGTTGATAGACCATCCGCCCTACAACCAGGTTGGGACGTTCAAGTCCCGGCCGGGTCATACCAAAGATCATATAAAAATGGTACATCCCGCCCTCTACCTTGGTGCTTAGCGTAATAGAATGGGGGAACGAGAAGTTGTTTGTGGTGACGCCTTGCATGGCAGCAACCCCTCTGATTCTACATGTGATTAACACTGTAGATAGGAGAAACGTAATATCATTCTACTGTATATGACTGGCTGTATGGACTGAATGACAACAGAGATGGCTTCTTCTTCTAAAGTGGCCCTAGGTGTGAATATGTGTGTAACTGGTGAAGGGATTGGTGCCATACCGTGGCTGCCTCATCCATCCAGATGGATGCCCTGAATTTCCCTCTAGGGATTAATAAAGTATACAAAACACACAAAAAAACAAACAAGCAAACAAAAATAAACCCCTCACAGATGGTATTGTGTGTCAGGGCTCTTTGGATCACTGATATCAATCTCAGACCCCTGTCATAATTAGTTTGCCAGGTGAGCCCAATTAAAGGAAAACTACTTAAGAAGGATGTTCCACATTATCAAGCATGCCACAGGTTTCAAACAATATGGCAAAGAAAAAGGATCTCTCTGCGGCCGAAAAGCATCAAACAGTGCAATGCCTTGGACAAGGTATGAAAACATTCATGAAAAAAAAAAATCATGAAAATGTAAGCATGATCATCGTACTGTGAAGAAATCTGTGGCTGATTCAGAGCACAGACAGGTTTGTGCAGATAAAGGCATAATGAGGAAGGTTTCTGCCAGACAAATTCATTGGATTAAGACAGCAGCTGCTAAAATGCCATTACAAAGCAGCAAACAGGTATTTGAAGCTGCTGGTGCCTCTGGAGTCCCACGAACCTCAAGGTGTAGGATCCTCCAGAGGCTTGCAATTGTGCATAAACATACTATTCGGCCACCCCTAACCAATGCTCACAAGCAGAAGTGGTTGCAGTGGGCCCAGAAATACAGGAAGACTAATTTTCAAACAGTCTTGTTTACTGAGGAGTGCCGTGCAACCCTGGATGGTCCAGATGGATGGAGTAGTGGATGGTTGGTGGATGGCCACCATGTCCCAACAAGGCTGCAACATCAGCAAGGAGGTGGTGGAGTCGTGCTTTGGGCTGGAATCATGAGGAGAGAGCTGGTAGGCTCCTTTAGGGTCCCTGGAGGTGTGAAAATGACCTCGGCAAAGTATACAGAGTTTCTGACTGACCACTTTCTTCCATGGTACAAAAAGAACCATGCCTTCTGTAGCAAAATTATCTTCATGCATGACAATGCACCATCTCATGCTGCAAAGAATACCTCCGTATCATTGGGTGTTATGGACATGAAAGGAGAGAAACTCATGGTGTGGCCCCCATCCTCCCCTAACCTCAACCCCATTGAGAACCTTTGGAGCATCCTCAAGCAAAAGATCTGTGAGGGTGGGAGGCAGTTCACATCAAAACAGCAGCTGTGGGAGGCTATTCTGACATCTTGCAAAGAAATTCAAGCAGAAATTTTCCAAAAACTCACAAGTTCAATGGATATAAGAATTGTGAAGGTTATATCAAAGCAGTCCTATGTTAGCATGTAAGTTGGCCTGTTAAGATGTTTTTGATTGAAATAGCTTTTGATTTCAGTAAATATGACCTCCTAATGCTGCAAATTCAACAAATGACTGTTTTCAGTTCTTTACAACCAACACAATGTTTTGAAACTCTGCTGTGCATAATAATTTGAAACAGTGCATTTTGAATTTTTTATTTTTGCAAAAAATAGTTATCATTGGGAGGTTTTTTCAATAAAATTTGAATTATCCTCTAGCGGTTGATGACATGAAAATTATACTGACTATCATTTGCATCGACTATTTAGGAAAATCCAAGACAAATATCATTTGCATAATAATTTGGGACACGGTGTATTGAGTGTATACATGGACATACTTTTCAGTTGGCCAACATTTCTATTAAAAATCCATTTTTTAAAATGAATTATATGTAATATTCAATTTTTTTAAGAAACTGAATTTGGGGTTTTCATGAGCTATAAGCCATAATCATCAAAATTAAAAGAAATAAACACTTGAAATATATCACTCTATGTGTAATGAATCTATATATGAGTTTCATTTTTTGAACTGAATTACTGAAATAAATCAATTTTTCAGTGACATTCTAATTTATTGAGATGCACCTGTACATGACATCATCATCATTGGCATCATCATGTGCACTGACTGAGTTTTGGCGTCTGAAGCTCTAATACATTATGCATCAGCCCTCTACATGTCCTTGACCGGGGCTACACACATTTCACATACATTACAGATGTAATCCATTCTAATGAGCTTAGACTTTATCTCGTTGGGCACGCTAAACACAAGGGAGTTACGCCACTCAAGGAAAGATAAATATCATCACGCTGCACGCTCAGCTTCTGTTGGTGAAGTTTTAATGTCAGCGCAACTGGGCACAAAACTGTACAGGCCGATTGTGTACATATTGCAGTGGCAGCTGGTGATTATTTACCTGGATGGGGTGAAAAGACACCGAGGGCCTCTGCTTACACAGTAGGAATATTGTTGTCTGCTTGGAGTGCTGAGCATTGACAAAATGACTATAAAACACCATGACATTTTACTCAAGACTTCATCAGAAAAGCAAATACACACACAGCATTCAGCGAGGTTACTTTGCAAATTCATAATGATAACAAATTTCAATTTGCATGAGCAAAAGTAAAAATACTGGTCTCTCAGTGAAACACAATTGCTGTATTCATTTTTTTTTTTTTTTAGCAGCACTGAAGATCAGAAATTAATGGTGCCTTTTAGCTGAAAGTGTTACAAAAACCCACTTTTCCAATTTTTCTGTATAGTACATGAAAAGACCAAAAGTTCATGTGGAAAAGCTGGGAACATTAGTATCAATCTTCCTCTGTAATGTGGCTAATAACTTGCTTTTTGCAATATCGCTCCCAACAATTTGATCAGGCCAGTGTACAGCCACGTGCCTTTAGTGCTGTTTTATATTACGCATTACAGCAAAGTCAATCCAAGAGGACCCAGTAGAGATCAGACACTTCAGTGAAAATGACTGGGCTGCTGTGTTTCTCTGAGTGTTGTTATCTGGGAAGAAAAGTGAAGTATTGCAACAATAAAGTGAAAGAATATATATATATATATACGTATATATATATATATATATATATATATATATATATATATATATAATCTCAAAAGGGCAAGAATACAAGTCAGGTTGGGTGTAAAATATTGCACACCAGATTCAAAGTTGCATTTCTGATTAACTGCTGCTCAATAAGCGTTATGACCTTTACGTTAAATTCAGAAAATGTTAATAGCACTGCTTTAATCAGCATGAAAAGATCCACTAATTACATCCCATAATACTCAAAAGAAGAACAATTGTCTCAAAAATTTGTATTCATATTATCACGCTTATAGCAATAAAATGTAAGATCAAAGACATCAGGTTGCTAATAGATTCTGGCAAACTGTGTCTAAGTTTTTTGTAAGAGCGGCTATGAGCACAAACATTTGGGCCCCTCAAGAAAAATCTAATTATCAGAAAGTTAATACAGGTGTTCAGATGCATCTGTTTCCCCTGTGTTTTTCATAGAAAACTTAATCTAAAATGTGTTTTAATAGGGATAGGGGAAAAATCAATCCATTGTAATATTACAGTACTTTATGGTGCTTGATACATTATTTAAAATTATTAATAAATACCGCATATACAAATGTACCCATTTAGATACCAGAGTAATAAAAGCCAGTCTACTTTTATGTCCACTAGATGGTACTAAATGGTCACTGTCTGGTTAGGTCATCATGGCCCAAGTATCGTTACATAATGATATTGTATGACCTCTGGTGAGTCCCAGTTTTTTAATTATTTTTCTATTAAGTGCAAAGAATCAGTGTCCTAATATCACAATTTTTCACATTTACTTTTAGGGCTATTAAACCATATCATCAGATGAAAACCACTTATCTCCATTTGCTGATTTTTAATTTTTATTGTTGGCTGAATGCGCACATTTGCCTCTGACTTCAATTGACACAGGGTATCAATATAGCCAATGAAAAGGTTTTTTTAAAAAGTAATTTATTTAACAACAATCCGCATCAATGTAACAATCTACCTCTTGAAAAGTATCAGCGAGGGAGATAAGTGGTTTTCATCCAACAACAACGACATGCTAGTGTGAACTATTCTAGATGCTTTGGTGCAATTGGTCTAAAACTAGGGGTGAGAACTGCTAAGAACCTCACGCCACAATATTATCGTTACTTGGGCCATAATACAATGATATCATGATCTTGCAGTATGTTGAGTATTGCAATATTATATATTGTGGTTTCCCATTCCAATCAGCATTTTGTCTAACTCTTGGCTAGATCTCAGGAGTCACTCCTTTGCTGTGCTGGCCTAATCAGACAGTGAGCATTTAGCACCATCTATTCATTTAAAAGTCAATTGGTTTTTATTAGGCTGCGTGTCCACTGGGTGTTTTTTTTTTCCCACTGGAAACACCCCGGACTTATTTTTCAGTGCACTTCAAAGGTAGTCCTGAAAAAGACCACCTGTCACTCACAGCTCAGCACTGGTGCACAGCACTGAAACTCTACTAACTACACTGGTAAGAAAACATGCATACCCTCCAAGCTTTTGCTTTTTAATTTTGATCGCCTTATGTTTTAAACCTAATTCTGATTGGGTGGTTACAGAAGTGTGCCGGTGATGAGTGATGCAGCGATCTAAAAGTTTCAGCACTCTGGGTGTAGTGACAACAACCCCTGACCATACTTGGGCCCGTTAAATGCCCGACTACATAGGAAATACACAGAAAATAGATGCTTCCAGAAAAAATAAAGAAAGAAACAACCAAAAAAAAACCAAAACAGTCTCTGTGGATATGCAGCCTTACTCTGGTAGTAAAAAACTGAATTACGTGCAACATTTGTATATGTACCGCTCATCAACCGGGTGAAGCCATCAGTGAGGACCATCAAAGTGTGGCCAGAGGGGGTTGACTCTGTACTCCAGGAAAAGTTTAGGAACATAGACTGGAGTATGTTCACCTCTCAGGCTACTTATGGCTCCCACACAAACATCGACTCTTAGACCCACTCAGTCCTGGACCATGGTGTTGTTTCCTGTCCATCAGTTTTGGAGTGTTGTTGCTAACACACTGTGAGAAGATAAGCACCTTGGCTGAGGTATGCATTCTCAGATCATCAGCAAAATATAATGGGATCCTCTCTAGCCCAAGAACCACCTCTGGTGAAAATTTCATCCAAATCCATCCAGTAGTTTTTGTGTAATCCTGCGGCACAAATACAAAAAAAGCCCTTGGTGGAGGTATGCACTCTCAGATCATCACCAAAATCTAATCATCTGTTCCCCGTGCCATTACACACCTTTCCTGAAAATTTCATCAAAACCCCGGTAAAAACATTACCTCCTTGGCGGAGGTAATAATGAGGCTGAAGATGCAGTCGAACAGAACTTTATTGAACAGACTCACACAACTCTAAGGTGCTCTTGTCAAGGCAGAGGTGCTAGTCGAAAAGAGACCGTGTCTCTTCCGTGTAGGCCTTTTATACTCTGGGTGGCAGCGGAACCAGAAAGGTGTAGCCGTCACCCATAACACACAATAATAATAATAATCATAATCATAATTAATACATTACAAATTAGTCATTCACCATGGGACTGCTCAGTTTCCTCCTGTGTTAGACTTGTATTTTTTTTCATTTTACAAGTCATATACAATGGTGTATTAGGATGTCTGATAAGTTAAAAAAGGCAAATATTCAAGAAAAAATGTCATATTTACCTTATGAGAAAGGATAATGACAAATTTATGAGAAAAGGGTGACAAATTACCTATTTTTTTTTAAATTATGAGAAAATAAATGGAAGATTCCCCAAAAAATAAATATCAGAGTTTTACTTCTCATATGGTCCCTCTTTGCTGTGGTAGGTATAGGTCAAAATAACCAAAAATGTTAAAAATGAAAGTTCTGTTAAAATTAGAATAGCAAAAAAGGTCAGAGTATCTGCATGGTGTTTGTGCTGACCTGTGTCCTGGTCACAAATCTGCTCGCAGGGCTCGGTGGTCCTCTGGCCACAGTAGTCCTGGACCCACTGCGTGGATGAGTTGGTCTGATAGTAGAGCGTTAGCTTGGCTGGATTAAGCCAATTAGAGACGTCCAGGAAGCTGCCCATGCTCACCACGAAGCTGCTCCCTGACAAAAGAAAACACAAGTTGAAGTTATATTGCCTTTAAAACTTAAAGGAATAAAAAAGTGGACAAGGCTTGATTGTTTGCTATTTTAAGAGCTCCTTCCCCGGGTCTATTGCTAAATCAATTGGGAAGTAGCTAATTCTTTTGTTTTCACTGTAATTTTATTTCCCATCTGACCAGACTGAATTTAAATGAGAAAATTAAGACCTATAATGTGTGTATTGATGGGATTTCCGTGGTAATTGCAGTAGAGGGGCTAAAAGGGTTTCATGAGTAAATCAGTGAACGCTGACTTACCTTTCTTTCTTACCGCGCTCGGCCCAATCGTTAAACTCTGATCGCGGAACAAGATTATCTCTAATTGATGCCAATGAGTTTTAGTTCCAAAGGGAGCTGAAAGGAGACTGTACTTCAGCTCTCTGGTTAACGCAAAGATGTGTCTACAGCTATATATTGTGTGCATGTGTGTGCGGTTAGGTCAAGAGAGGTAGTTAAAAATCAGGCTATAGGATAAGAATATGTGCAGAGGTCTGATGCCAGGGAATATGATGCAAAACTCAGTGGAGAATAACCGGTCAAAAAACCTTTAGATTGACATTGGAAGCAAAAATATCCCAAACTTTTTTTGTGTTTCTTTAACCATGTTTTTTTTTTTTAAGTCAAGGGGTCATAGGTCAACAAATTTGATGGCACCTATCTCCATTTTCAGTGACCCTAATCCACACAGCTACTGCTAGTAACTACTACTAGTGAAAGCCTCTATGGGTGGGTTAGTTCTCTAGTAGCTCTGTGTGCCAACATTCTTTTCACCATTCTGTTGTGCTGGGCACCAAGCCAAAAGGCAGAAAGTACCCGGCTGGGGTGTGAACCCACAACCTCCCAGCTGTGGGGCAGCTGCTCTACCACTAGGCTACCACTCTGATTTAATAATCGTTAAAAACTCCACATTGAGAAAAAATGTGTTTTTGTAGGTTTTAACCTTATAACTTATAGCCATGGGTCACACATATACACTTCAATGAGAAATACAAACTGCTTTTATTTAGTTAAACTCTTAAAGAAATGAATGTAATGCACTTCCTGGTTTTTATGACATCACAAACTAACAAGACCCGCCTTCAGCGCTCTAAGTTAGCTAAATATGGACCCCGAATGCCTCCTTAGGTGTGATTGGTCAAGTAAAAAACCTTCACTCAGTCAGATCTGGAGCTCATTAATATCAATGAGCCGGCTGAAAACCGACTGTTACTAACAGAGTTCAAGCACAGTATTTTCGACAAGCTGTAAAACACCACAGAAATTGGTTTTGGTCTTTAAAATGATAGATGTGTCCTTGAAGAAATCCAAACTTAAAATTAATCCCTGGAAAGTAGACAATATGAGACTTTTAAATGTCATACTAGTATTTTCACCATGCAATTATCGTACCTGGCAATGTCACATTAATGGTACTATGCTGTCATGGCAAAAGTAAAAAAAAAAAAAACATGGGAAAATAATAATAATAATCAATTAAATTGATCTTTAACTTTGTTTATCATATTTTTAAAACATTTTTTATACCATATGTTTAACTGCACAAAATTATCCAAAAAGAACAATTACTCATACTAATGGATTGTTAAAAGGCAGCCAAGTAACTAAAACATGGTATAACAGACGTCCACCGTCAACACAACACAGATTATCATAATTTTAAATACTACAATTATTGTCAATACCAGTACATTATTGTCAGTCCTATTTCATACTAATGAGAGTAATCACACAGTAACTCATGATAAAATTTAAAAGTCTTGGTCCATGATATTGTCTCAATACACCAAATATGTGGTACTCAGTACTAGGGATGGGAATCACCAGAGGCCACACAATAGGATACTATCACGATACTTAGGCCATGATGCGATACTGTCATGATCTTGCGATACGCTGAGTATTGTGATATCATATATTGCAATTTTGCATCCCGATCTTTGACTTGTTCAACTCCTAGCTAGATCTCAGGAATCACTCCTTTGCTGTGTTGGCCTAACCAGACAGTGAGCATTTAGCACCATATAGTGGACTGAAAAGTCAATTGTTTTTTATTAGTCTGGTACCTAAATAGGACAGTTTGTGTTCGAGACATTTATTAATAATTTTTAAGAGCGCATCGCTATACTAGTGTCTCTGAATAGCTACAGTATCACCACCATAAAGTTTTGCAATACTACGATGATTGAATTTTTCCCCACCCCTACTCAGTACATAGCAAGACAATAATACACAAGCATCAAAATATTTGTGTAAGTGCATACATATCTCCTGTATTGTAGTTGTGGTGGTAAAAGCGTTCCACCTTTACACTGGAGCCTGGCAAACGTTTAATTACTTTTGGTGTTGACTCTGAATCTGACTCATAAGATTGTGGGAATTCAATTTAATGGAAATATTTCAATTTGGTAACAATGCAATGATCATCATAACACATGTGGAACATTGACATACAGGAGCCCCTATACTCTGTAGCCATAGGGCTAAAATGCACTGAGATTTCCGAGATTTCCACGGTGCATCACTAAAAGCATCTCTTAGGTCAAAACGTCCAAAGGTAAGCTTAACAAGGCCATTTCCCACAGCACTGCAGTTTAGCGGACAGATCTGCCAGGAATTCTCATTTACTGAGTGAGTGGATATATTTAATGGCTCCAGCTCACATAGTGAAGAGGGAGTTGTTATATTATGGGCTGCTTTCTCTGAGACCTGTAAAGAAACCCCGCTTGGGGAACCGAAGCATTGTTCTTTTTTTTTTTTTTTTTTTTTTTTTGCTGTGCATATCATGAATTGAAAAGTAAAAAGGAACAGGAGGAGGAGAAGAAAATATTTCTGTCAAATTATTCACTTTTTTGTATCCTGAAAAGCATCACACAGTTACAGTATCTCATGGTTGCAAAAAAACCCATTCAAATTTGTGGTAGCTGAAACAACAATACACATTCATACACATAATGATATTATTCAGTATATAATCTATTAATATATACTTAGTTTACGACCTACTGTATCATCTCTCATATTAATTGCAGTATTTTTTTTTATCAAATGAACATAGGAAATTTCATAATTCCATGAATGGATTAACTGACAGATATTATTTCTTATCATGTCATCATAAGTTGTCCATTAAATTTTGAGCCGCAGCCTTACATAAGATATTACCGGAATAAACCCCAACCAAATTTGACCAAAAGTCCCACCAGACCAATTAGACTTGATGTTTGAAGGCATATCAATTATTAAACCGGAGGGCACTCAACACTTTGATGAGTAAAATAAGAATATGTTCAAAACTAAAATTAAAACCAGACTGTCAGTGGAGGAGGAGTTCATTCCGGGCTGATAAACCTACCTCGAGGTGGCCAAGAACCTTTACTTCTCCCTTGATGTATACATAAACTCGATTGCCAAAAGCACTATGACACCCCTCCCTAAATGAATGGGCACCAATGCACAAAGCAAGGTTCATAAAGACATGGATGAGCGAGTTTGGTGAGCTTGAACTTGAAATGACACACATTAATACTTTGTGATCCTTGATCTTGACCTTCGGCACAACCTGCATGCAGAGCCACCTAATAATCATTGGGTAGAAGTTTAATGAGCATCTGGCCAATTGCCTAGGAGTAGAAAATCACAAGACTCCAGATCTCTTGACTTGTAACGCTCACCTTAAGGGAGCGGCGAATGCTGAGGAATGTTCACGAACATTGCAATTGTTGTAGTTTCCTCAAGGATTGTAAAAAGTTAAATAACAGTTCACAGTTTTTATGGTTATATTTTTTGTTCACAGAAAATTTATGAACATATTAAAAAAATCTGTTTCCACAACAAGAAAAAAAGGTTTGTCGCATAAAAACTGTTGGGAAACTGTTGTGCAACCTTATACAAACCCTGACGAAACTTCTCCCTTTACAACATTCGTGAAACTACAAGCTTACAAGCTACAAGCTTACAAGCTTAAAGATGCACTCCAGCGGCTCTAAAACCACCTCAAAAACAAATGTGTATTGCCCAAAATTGCATATTGTGGCTTTTTATACACAAAAATTTCATTGCCTTAGAATTGCTTGGGAAAAAGCTTTTACATCTTCCACCTACTTAAGTATGCATGGATCTATGAATATTCTAATTTGCCCCACCCATACTCCCGCCCACCAGTAATGGGAAGAAGAGGACATTGGGCTCTGAGAAGGTGATCTAACTTGAGGAAGTAAAAGTCATAGGTGAACCTGCGGAAGGAACATTCTCGGTGGAGTGGAGAGTCACTGTCCAGCCCTGCGTGAAGGCTGGAGGGCTCCCCATTGGTCTCTGGTTGCCCATTTGCTGAGGGTCTCCCCGGCTTGCTCCAAGTCTCTCCCGCTTGGGAGTGAAGGAGGTAAGTCAGCGAACGTGGCGCCCTGTCCACCGCTGAAGCGAGCTAGTGGGACCGACGAGCAGCTCACTGGGCATCTGTGGTCCATTGCACCTGCACACTGCTGTGGAACCATGGTTGCAGCGCATGCCGGGGAGATGGTCATTTTACCCCAGCATGCAGGGTAAAATGCAGGTTGCAAACCTGTGTCGCCTTTCCGGTATTTAAGCAGGGACACTGAGGTTTTTCCAAGTAAAATTAATCATTGCTGTCATATTTTCATGTCTGTGAGTAAGACATGTAATTTAAAAGAAGAGGATTTCTTGCTCAAACAGTGGATATAAAAAGTCTACACACCCCTGTTCAACTGCCAGGTTTTTCTGATGTAAAAAAAAAAAAAAAATGAGACCAAGATAAATCATTTCAAAACTTTTTCCACCATTAATTTGACCTATAACCTGTACAACCCAATTGAAAAACAACCTGAAATCTTTCAAGGGGAAAGATAAAAAAAACGCACAATAACCTGGTTGCATAAATATGCACACCCTTAAGCTAATATAATAGTCTATCAGCGTGGCACATCTTGATGTGGCAATATTTGCCCACTCTTCTTTGCAAAAATGCTCCAAATCTGTCAGATTGCGAGGGCATCTCCTGCACACAGCCCCCTTCAGATCATCCCACAGATGTTCGATAGGATTAGGTCTGGACTGTGGCTGGGCCATTCCAAAGCCTTAATCCTCTTCT
Organism: Pholidichthys leucotaenia; assembly: GCA_020510985.1. Classification (NCBI taxonomy): domain Eukaryota; kingdom Metazoa; phylum Chordata; class Actinopteri; order Cichliformes; family Pholidichthyidae; genus Pholidichthys; species Pholidichthys leucotaenia. The sequence continues at coordinate 60,312,569 of CM035850.1, read as the reverse complement.
GGTGAAGCCATTTTTTTGTTGATTTGGATGTGTGCTTTGGGTCATTGTCATGCTGAAAAATGAAGTTCCTCTTCATCTTCAGCTTTCTAGCAGAAGCCTGAAGGTTTTGTGCCAACACTGACTGGTATTTGGAACTGTTCATAATTCCCTCCACCATGACTAAGGTCCCAGTTCCAGCTGAAGAAAAACAGCCCCAAAGCATGATGCTGCCACCACCATGCTTCACTGTAGGTATGGTGTTCTTTTGGTGATGAGAAGTGTTGTGTTTGTGCCAAATATACCTTTTGGAATTATGGTAAATGGCAAATGGCATTCACTTATATAGCGCTTTTTCTCATCTCTAGATGACCAAAGCGCTTTACAGATCCTGCTATCCACCCATTCACACACTGATGGCAGTGGAGCTGCCGTACACACAGGCCATTATGGCTGAAAAGTTCAACTTTGGTTTCATTGGACCATGACACATTTTCCACATTTTGCAGCCTCCCTGACCAGTTTTCTTCTCATCTTTTCATCACTTTTGGAGGGATGTCCAATTCTTGGTAATGTCACTGTTGTGCCATATTTTCTCCACTTGATGATGACTGTCTTCACTGCGTCCCATGGTATATTTAATGCCTTGGAAATTCTTTTCTACCCTTCCCGTGACTGATACCTTTGAATAATGAGATCCCTCTGATGCTTTGGAAGCTCTTTGTGGACCATGGCTTGTGCTGTAAGATGTGACTACAAAAATGTCAGGAAAAGCCTACTAGAACAGCTGAACTTTATTTGGGGTTAATCAGATGTACTTTAAATGATGGCAGATGTGTGCTGACTCTCATTTAACATAAGTTTGAATGTGATTGGTTAATTCTGAACACACCCACATCTTCAGTTATAAGAGGGTGTGCATATTTATGCAACCAGGTTATTGTAAGTTTTTTATTTTTATTTTTCCCCTTAAAAGATTTCAGTTTGTTTTTCAATTGGGTTGTATAGGTTATAGGTCACATTAATGGTGGAAAAAGTTTTGAAATGATTTATCTTGGTCTCATTTTTTTTTATATCACAAAAACCTGGCATTTGAGCAGGGGTGTGTAGACTTTTTATATCCACTGTACTGCCAAAAACTAAACACATATAATCTGCCATATTTCCCAAATAGAAAAAGCTCCTGCTGCTCCTCGGCTCCTCTTGCTTCTCCCAAGGGAATGAACTCAGGTCTGTAGCCACGCCCAGTGCTTCGCCAGATTGGTTAATGTTATAGCCAATCAGGCTAAGCACTAATGCTTACGTAGCTAGAAACACTCCGTCCAAAGCTGCCCATTTTTTTTTTGGGGGGGGGGCAGACCTTAACTGTAAATTCACAGCCCAAAAACACAGACTTGTGACTTGGGACTGAATTTGCTCTTGTAAGTCACAAAAAACACGTTACAGACATGTTAGCAACAGAAAAAACTTGATTTTTGGTGGAGTATCTCTTTAAGCATAACCTGGATGCAGTCTTATCTGAAGATCACAATATATGTTTGGTGAGCAACTGGGCAACTGCCTAGAAAGAGAAGTATTTCTTGTTGAATTGTGGATGGATGGACAAACCGACAAACAACAAAGGCACTGCCATGATGCCAGAACAAGCTAACAAAACTGAGGTACAGTAATCTTTATCCTCTGCCCTCAGCATTTTTTGCATCATATGTACCTACAGATTTGATTTTGTGCAGTGTAGTTGTTTGTGTCATGTGTACTAGCCTCTACTGTCCACTCTAATGCTCATACAGAAAGCCTGACCTCATCCCCCCTCCCACCTACACAGCTGCCTCATATTGTTTTCTCCAAAATATAGAAGGTAGATTATAAAGGGCAGCTCACGCTGTGTGTGTCAGATCCGGCAGTATGTATTGCCTTTGTAACCATAGAATCATAGTGTTGATTTTGTTTTTTCACTCTGCCTGTACCTTTCCTGTTCAGTCCTATATTTATATGTGGCTTGCCAGTTTGGAAGTGCTTTGTTTGCTTATCTGTTGGATTTGCTTGTTTGCTCTGCCTGCCTGCCTGTCTGCCGACTGTACGCCTGCCAGGACGCCAGGTTAAGCCGCCTTTTACCACATCTGCTCTGCCTCAGGTGTCTGCTTCTCTGTGTCCGAGTTCCAATGCACACAATTAGTTTGCGGAGGATAAAACTGGAAGTCAAAAGCTACGACTTTAACTTATTCAAGATTTAATGTTTATGCTTATCACACAGTAAACAAATGTGAAATACATTGTATGAATTTTCATGAGGCACAGTTTGCAAGCACTAAAGAAAGGTCATGGAGTTTTTCATTGTAACATGATTTATATTGCACATTGTATATAGATTTGGGAGAGAATAACTGTGAATATCTTTCCATTAAAGATAAGAACTGATTATCTGACCAAATATTCTTGGTAATTATTGTGCATTACAGGGAATAACATGTTTTTAGTGACAGAACAAATTCAGCACTGTACATATATATATATATATATATACAGTATATATATATATATGTATATATATATATATATATATATATATTTGGAGAGCATGTATGCCAGTAGTGGTTGAGATAATTTATAGTAGTCTGTAAAATAAAAAACAACAACGAGAGTGTATCAAGGCACCCACATCTCCTCTGACCTCTCCTGGACTGTCAACACCAAGGCCCTGGTGAAGAAAGCCCAGCAGTGGCTGCACTTCCTCCGTGTCCTGAGGAAGAACAACTTGGACCAGAAGCTGCTGCTGGCCTTCTACCACTGCTCAGTGGTGTCATGAGCCGAGTGCTGGAGATCTCGCCAGACTCGGTCTCGTGGCTTTTTCTGCTTATTTATTCATCTGTTGCATCTTATGCCTTTTGGGTTTATGTGTTTTTGTTCTGCTTGCCAATTTCCTGTTTGTGTTAGTGTTATATTATTATTGTATTTATTTATATTTATTTGGTATATTATTTTGTTCTTTATATCTCTAGTGTTACCCTTTTACTGTTGGCAGCTGTCAGGGGCATGAAGCTTGTGTGGGCATGCCCTGTCAGGTGTCAGTTTTGGTTCGCCTTCCTCTCACTGCCACGGCTGATCCCAATTATGTATCATCGCTTTCTCCTGCCCGTTCAGATACCTACACCTGTAGTTAATTATGTTAATGGGTTCTGATCCCTATATAAGGGCTTTATTTTCATTCCGTTTTTGCCGCTGTCTTGATGGATATTCTCCTTGTCTCCACCAGAGCCCTGCCTCGCTCTGGCGTGTAATACTCGTAAGTTTTTTCTCCCTCTTTGTACTTTGTGTTTTGAGCATCTTGTTTTACTTTATATTTGTTGTTTTTGTAATAAAGTCCACTAATGGCAGCTCAGCACGTGGGTCTCATCTCTCTGCCCCGAGGGGCCATTCATGACAGAAGACAGTGGCCAGTTCAGACCCAGCTGCTGTCATTAGTAGAGTTTGCCTTTTTTCTTTTTCTCTTTCTTTTGGTGCGTCACTCACCTGTTCTTTGGAACTTGCCATGTTCTCGGCCCACACGGACTCTTCAGGGGGACGTGTTTACCCAATGCGCCTGGGGTGGGAGTGCTGCCGAGCCCTCATGGAGATTGACGGGCTAATCTCCTCATCACGCATAATTTCCACCCCTAAGGATGCATTGTGGCATCTGGACCTTACGGAGGAAGCTGCTCACCGGTGCCATCAGTTTTTGGAGCACGTTGAGGGAGTGGAGAGAATTTCTCTGGTGGCGACGCTACGATGCGAGAACAGCAGGAAGGTGAGGAATTCCCCGGGGAAGCCTGGGCCCATGCCGAAGGAGAGGCGTTCACGGGTCCCTGTTGTTTCGGCTCCTCGCCAGTCTCCAAAGCCCGTTCCTATTCCAATCCAGTTAGCTCCGAAACGCTGTCACCCAGCTCTGGGCTGCCGGAAGAACGTCTCCACCTCCCAGTCAACAGCCCCTCCTTTGCCGAGGGAGAAGATCTCTGCAGCAGTGCCTCTCGTGTTATTTTCCCCTCCGGCTGCCTCGCCAGCTCCTACTTCTTCCGCAGCTGCTGGCTCTCCCTTCTCCTCGGCGTTTTTCCCGCTGTTGAGAGTTTGTCCGTTCCTTCCCTGGCTCCGCCCGTCTTCGTGCCTGCAGGGGCAGCTCCTCCACGATCCCTTGAGGGGCCCTCGCCCACCGTAGCCACAAAGAGAGTTGACTGCAAACCAGTTGCAGCAGAAAACATCATGCCCCGGGAAAACAGGCAAGTGTTTTTTCATTCTCTATCACTTCAACATGAATTGCCTTGTTTGATTCCCAGAGGTGATGCTCAGTCTGTGCAGTTGCCTGAGTCCTCACTGCCTGCTGCAGCAACAGACCCTTCACCTGCTCTCTCTGTGTCTCCTCCTCTCGCCCCTGAGTGTCCGCCGGCCCCAGAAACAACCACCAGATGATGGAGGAGCCTGTGGCTCTAGAGGACCTGGTGCCAGCCCCACAGCCACACTATGGACAGAGGAAAGGTGCTGAACCCAAGCCAATGCCTGAGCCGACTAATGAGAGTCCCTGAGCTTCGACTACGCAGAGTCCAGCGCCAGCGGTGAGCCGACCCCCAGCAGCCACGCCAGACAAGTCTCCTGCGTGGGTCACTTCGCCTGGGAGCCTTAAGACTGCACCAACCACCATGCCTGCTGCAGCACCTGCTGCAGCAGAGTCAGAGCTGAACCTCCAGAGGGCCGAGCCCAGAATACCATCGCCTGGATCGACGGAGTCCTGGACGGCGGTGGAGCTTGAGCTCAGGCAAGTGCTCTCCTTTGTTTTTCTCATATCCGTTTTGGAGGGATCTTGTCTGGCTCTTGGTGAGGAGAGCCGGGTGCAGCCGTCAGCTGTACCTGAGCTCACCTCACCAGGATCCCCTGCTGCTGGTGACCCTGACCCTGTTCCTCTGCCTGTTTTCTCTGAGCCTTCTCCCAGGGTCGCCGAGGAAGATCCACCTGTGCCAGATGTCTCCGTGGGTCCAGGCTTGCCGCCCGAGATCGTCATGGGTCCAGCTCCCCCCTCTGAGGTTGTCGCGGGTGCTCTGTCCCAGCCCGGTACCTCTGTGGGTACAGCCCCTCCGCAGTCCGGGTCGCCGTGGGTGCTACGGCCAAGCTTGGGACCAACTTGGGTGCTGCGTCCCAGTGTTGGCCCGCTGTGGGCGTTATGCTCCAGCCCGGGGGCCACCATGGGTGCAGCCATGGCCCAGTCCGGGTCCACCGTGGGTGCAGCCATGGCCCAGTCCGGGTCCACCGCGGATGCAGCCATGACCCAGTCCAGGTCCACCGTGGGTGCAGCCATGGCCCAGTCCAGGTCCACCATGGGTGCAGCTCTGCTCCTGCCCGGAGCCACCATGGGTGCAGCTACGCTCCTGCCCGGAGCCACTGAGGGTGCAGCTACGCTCCAGCCCGGAGTCATTGAGGGTACAGCTCCGCTCCAGCACCGAGGGTGTCGTGGTTACTCCTCTTCAGCCAGGCGCCGTCGTGGTTCTCCCTCCTCAACTCTCCTTCCTGTCACTGGGTTTCCCCCTGGACCACCCTTACTGTTCAGGTGGCTAAAGAACTCTGGTCGGCCCCCTGATGGACTGTGCCATTGGGTTGAGCGGCCCATGCTCTCCAGTTGGCCACCCGACTCAGACCATCTCGCTGTCCACCAGGCCTGGGACTTTGGCTGCCCTCTGAACTTGCTAGCTCTTTGGTCCAGGTGGTGGTGGCAGTGGTTGTTGTTGTAACTGTTTTATTTCAAATTCTTCTCACTTACTTTATTGCGCAGTTGCCTGTTGGAGCACCCACAATTTTGTTGTACAGTACAACTGTACAATGACAATAAAGCCTATTCTGTTCTATTCTATTCTATTCTAATAAAAAAGTCAATATAAAAGATATATAAATGTTATCAATGTAGTTATGATTTCACTGATAAAGTATACATTTAATAATAATAATAATAATAATAATAATAATAATAATAATAATAATAATACATTTAATAACTTTGTTTTTCCAAATCAGTTTCTGTCTAACACAAGTTTGTCTTACTGTGTGTATGCAATAGCATTTATTGTATATTTTTTATCTTCACCAAAGCCGTGATCCATTTGCCTTCTTTCCTTTGTATGTGTGTATTAACAGCATAGCTCAAAAGGTTATTCATTAATTTTGGTTTAATTTTCAAGAGAAGATGGAAATTAACCAAAGAACAGTTGATTAGATTTTGGCAGGTGATGTGAATCAGTATCAGCCTTTAACATTACTTTTAATGATTCCCATGAGGGAAATTAATGCAGTGCCTTGTCTGGTGTTTTGATGCCACCAACAGGAGGCACTATTCCTGTCAGGCTTTTAGTTGAAATTAAACTATATGAGGTGAAGATTATAACCTACTTGTGGAACATAAATTTTAAATAACCAGAGTGCTTGTTCTAGATGTTCTCATTCCTCTTTCTTCACTTACATCTTTGCATGCCATTTTGAATTCAAATCACATTCTTCTAAGGATTTAATTTTTTTAATCAAAATATGTTGCCTGGTTATTTATTCTTGTATACTGCTTTCTGCGGCGGCGCGGTGGCACAGTGGTTAGCACTGCAGCAGTACAGCAACTCACCCTTGGCCATGGGATCCCTGGTTCGATCCCAGCCCCTGACCAACAGTGATCTGTGTGGAAGTTTGCATGTTGTCTGCGTGGGTTTACTCCGGGAGTTCTCCGGTTTCCTCCAACAAGCCAAAAACATGCAGGTTAGGTTAACTGGAGACTCTAAAAGTGGCCCTAGGTGTGAATGTGCGTGCGAATGGTAAAGGGATAGTGCGTACCGTGGCTGCTTCATCCATCCAGGTGGATGCCCTCAATTTCCCCTCTGGGGATCAATAAAGTATACAAAATCTCAAATCAAATTTCTACAAAACTAAATTTATTGAATATTTGGTTTGTGTACTCCTATTAGCAAATAGTGTTGTACTGCTCTAGATGGGTCTTGGTTTTGAGACTGTTTTTTCAACATCTGTCGTCTCTTAATCATTTTTACTCAGTCTGGTCATGGTTGTAAAAATGGATTTGGACTTGATTTTACATCAAGCCCATTAAAGACCGGGACTTGTTTACCTGAACACATAATTAGTATGATTGCAAACAAATGTAAATGTAACAATAAAGTCATTTGCAGGTTTAATTTGATGTCACAGCTAACAGGCACTTTACATAAGCATGGGAACATGAGGGAAAAAAGAGGAGGAGAGAATTGCAACCAACTCTTAAGAACATGTGGACACTTCATGAGTGCATTAATTACAGACAGTTGAGGATATCTGTCCATGATTTTAGCACCCTTGTATTTACCTTCGTCTCAAACTTGGTCTCAAACCCTTAAGGCAGGGCTATTCAATTACAAAATCAGTTGGGCCACAATTTGGAATCAAGACATGTAACTGGGCTGCACATGTTCAGTGATCTGTTGAAAGACAAGTTTCAAACCAACACAGATCAGTATGACGAAAAATATGCACCTTTTATTCATTGTCTTGGTTTTAAATGTGCGCTTAGCACATGACAAAGGCACATCAAAAGGATATAAAAACACAATAACAGTGCTGGGGTTGAGCAGAACTTGGAAGTAGTAGAAATATTTTTCCTCTTGAACAACAATTAAATAAATAGAATGAAAAAAATTCTGTAAATAACCTTCTGGTCACATCTTACTCAGGCATATCTCAAAGTGCATAAAAACTCAATGTGCACTGTTAGTAGCATTAACATTTGTTTCCATTTTGAAATAAAATATACTACATCCTGGTCATAACTGACCTTGGCAGATCACAAAGTGCATTTAGCTGAATAAAAAATGAACTGTCAAACATATCAGTGCATAAACCCCCCAATATTGATAACATTAACAAACATTGCACATCCACTATTGTGGTTTGTTTTGTTTTAAATCATCACATGTGCGAGTAGGAACCTCTTTTTATAACTACATATTCAATTACACACACATGTCAGTCAACCAAAAATTTCTAGTAAAGTAAAGGATGCAAAAAGCACCTGTTACGTCTGGAAATGAAGAGGAGGTGAGGTGGCAGTTTACTAGTTTTATTAATAACGAACAGGAACTAACAGGAGTCACTCCGTACAGTTAGAGAGTCCACAGCAAAAAGACAGGGCCCCTTCCGCTGTGTCCTCTTATACTCCTCATGATGCCACCACTGGAAAGATGGGGCATCACCTCTCACTACACCCAGGGCACCGCTATATTGGTACACCCCAACTATATACACAATATTACTATCCAACACCCCCCCCCCCAAAAAAAAATCGCAAGCACACTAATCAGGCCCTCCCAAATTTTGCAACCCAATGCACACTCTAAATATCACTGCAAACAATACAAACACATAAAGCTATACATGCACACCACACAGGCCCAGCGGACTGTTCTGCCATTTTAATCATTACAGTCTGTGAACGTAAAAGGGCCACAAACAAAAAAACTAATCCCAAAATTATCATAAACATTTCTAAAGCACTTTGAACTATAAACATTTATAAAGAATATGTTCACTTAACCTAATGGCGGTCCCAAATCCCTCCACCCCAGCACTCCTACCCCGCCCCACAATATGGGCACATCAAACACATGCAGCACTGGGGCAAATTTGCATTTCACACATCACTATTTACTTCAACCACTCACACATCTATGTAACTCCCCCCCCCCCCCCAACACACACACACACAGGGGAAACTTACACAGAAGTTAGCATTTGGGTTTTTTTTTTTCAAAGCACATAGAACAGCAATAGCATAAACGCAACACAACAGAACATACCACTAACCCCCCTAAAGTCTCACTAAGGACCCCCTGGAGGCTCCCCTCTGGAACATCCATCCGGTGGCCCACTCCCAGAGCATCTCCGCCTCTTCCTCACCAGAGACGGGCTGCTCGGGCGTCTCCTCTCTCCCATACGCTGCAGCTCATTTGGGTGCCTTCTGGATCCATCTGACAGTTCCAAATAACCATCATCGCGGGTCCTCACTATCCGCAGCGGTCCCTGGTCATCCTGCTGTTCTCGTGATTTGCGGACCCCACCCAGCCAAGACTCAAGCCTGGGGCGGACTTTATCTCCAACTCCTAGGAGAGCCCTCACTGGCCTTCGTGGTCCACGGTGCTATGACCGGGTTTCTGTATAATGTCAGAGGGTCCCGCCGACCCGGTCCGAGATCTGCCCCTGAGCTTGCTTGTAGACACGCCTGGGGATCGTGCCACTTGATCTCTCCCCGTTCTTTTTCATTTGTTGCGCTGAATCAGCCACGGCAGCGCCCGGTTCAACAGTGGTACTCGGTCAGCCACCGGAACTACGCTGTGCCTGCTCACTGGCTCTACTCGCCCCCCACAGGTGTCTGGCCATGCTATTCGGGTCCCTCATCCAGGGTACCGCGAACACTGGCACCGGAAACGCCCTACCATGGTGTTGGTATCACCTGTTGCTGCTCGTCCCGGGCAAGTTTAAGTCCCACGCTTCGTTGTCATTTCCAACATAAAAGGGCCAGTCCCACAGCTCGCAAGCAAGACCACTCTTCTCCTACGCTGCAGGCAATGGAGAATCTGAGTCCATAAAACAGGTCGCAGCCCATTAGGTTAGCTCCTTCAGTGGACACCAAAAACTCCACCGTACACATCAACGCTGCACGGTGGCGCAGTGGTTTAGCACTGTGGCAGCACAGTTTTACTCTCGGCCGGGGGATCGCGGGGATCATGAGGTCGTGGGTTCGATCCCAGCCCCCGACCAACAGTGAGCTGTGTGGAGTTTGCATGTTCTCCCCGTGTTGCATGGGTTTACTCCGGGATTTCTCCGGTTTCCTCCCGCATACCAAAAACATGTAGGTTTAGGGCGCTCGCGCACGCAGCGACCAGCAGCCGGTGGCTTGTCACCAGACTGCAAACCAAATCTACCTACGGGTACAAATAAGTAACAAAAAAAAAAAAAAAAAAAAACGCTGATTTGTATCTCGCCAAGAGCATCAGCAAGCCCACGATGGCCAAGGGGTTGTTCCCATAACCATAACAGGCTACGTCCGACCTGTTCACTCTATAATGCGGGAAAAAGTTCTTCACCGTAGCCCAATTCAGGATGGAGGTTGCCGATCCCGTGTCCAGCATCAGCAGCACCACCACCCCGTCCAATTCAATGTTGCAATAAATGCAACCATCTGTGTTAGGTGAGACCGTGTGAACCATCGTAGGTTTCCTCGTTAAAGAGCCCCTCTCTGGATTCTGGTCCCCCTGCTCAAAGTTTTTGTAGGGTCTTGCGAAGTGGTGGAACAGACTGCACTTTCCACGACGCTTCCCCTCCGCTGGGCACTCCCTTGCTTTGTAGCAGTGCCTGGCAGGTCCACAGCCATAACATCTTGGCGTCCCCGGGGCGGACCTAATTTTCACGGCGGAGGTGTATTCTTCGTAACGCTCGTCATCTGGATCTGCGGCCAGTGCCTTCCACTGTTTCACATTCCTTGGCAGTTTTTTCTTCCTCAACGAGGTTTTTGGTTAACATCTCCGCTGCCTCATGTTGTTGTGCTAAGTCCATGGCAGCTAACAGTGTCAGTTCTCCAGCATGTGTGAGGAGACGAACCTTCGCGGAGGAGTATAGGACGTGTTCCGCTAGTTGGTCGCAGACCATCTCTTCCTCCAAGGCGCCAAATCGACACTCTCCCGCCAGCTGCCGCAGGTCTGCAACAAACTGCTGCACCGACTCACCCAGCCGCTGGCGTCGCTGTCTGAACTGAATTCACCTTATGATGGTGTGTTTAGGGGCGCAAAAATAGCCTGCCATCAGCCTTACCACGTCATCGAATGAGTCACCACTTCCCAGCGTACTCAGGATCCTCTGGCCCTCCATTCCTAAGTTGTGGACCAGAATTGCCCTCGCACGCAGCTTTTTGAGGTCGCCGAGGTCCAGAGCAATGAGATAATTCTCAAAGGTTGCATCCCACCTGGCCCAGGGGACGAGTGATTCTCCTGGCACCTCCAAGAATGGCTGGAAAGCGGTAGCAGCTCGCCCCATACCCTTTTGTCTTCATCGCCAAATGTTACGTCTGGAAATGAGGAGGAGGTGAGGTGACAGTTTACTAGTTTTATTAATAACGGACAGGAACTAACAGGAGTCACTCCGTACAGTTAGAGAGTCCACAACAAAGAGACAGGGCCCCTTCCACTGTGTCCTCTTATACTCCCCGTGACGCCACCACTGGAAAGACGGGGCGTCACCTCCCACAACACCCAGGGCACCACCATATCTGTACACCCCGGCTATATACACAATATTACTATCCAACCGCACCCACTTAAAAACTTGAGTAATGACTTCAGTCTTGAAGGTTTGAAGTTTTTCTAAAAAAAAATTACAACAATTTTCTTATAGTTTTCTATTTTTCTCTGTAAATTTATCTAAAAAATTTGCAATTTCCTCTTGTAAAATTAACTTTTCTTGTACACTTGAGACTTTATTATAAATTAGTGGATTTTTTATGGATAATTTTTTTTTTAAATAAAATTACTGTTTTTTAAATACATTTGAAACAGATTGTGGTAAAATTTTGACTTTTTTTCCTTATACAATTGACACTTTTGAGCATAAGTTTGCAGAGCCAGAACAGAACAATAATTTAACTCTGATTTCAAAGAAAAAAATATTAATAACATTATTTTTAATGAAATAAATTAGATTTAGAATTTTAGATTTAGATTTAGATTAGAATCCTTCATTAGTCCCACAATGGGGAAATTACAGGGCATCCACATGAGTGGATGAGGCAGCCACTGGTGCGGCACCCAGCTCTTTCACCATTCACACACACATTCACACCTGGGGTCACTTCAGAGTCTCCAACTAACCTAACTTGCATGTTTTTGGCATGTGGGAGGAAACCGGAGAAATCCCGAAGTAAACCCACGCAGACATGGGGAGAACATGCAAACGCCACACAGATCACTGTTGGACAGGGGCTGGGATCGAACCCAGGATCCCCCGGCCAAGGGTGACTTACTGTGCTGCCGCAGTGCTAACCACCGCACTGCCCTAATTAACTTAAAATTAAAATGAACTTAAATGACCAAAGATGCAGTTATTTCTGCCAAAATACTTCTATATATTTATAGTTTTTTAGAATTCTCTTCACTGCCCAGACAGCAGGAAAAACCTCCCTTGTGTTGAAAGTCAAATGTTGTCACGTTCAGTTTGTCTGAAGGCTGCTGATGGATTAAAGTCATTGACTTCGTGAATTTCAGTCATCTTAACTTGCCAGGTACTTAATATCCATCCATCCATCCATCGGATGGATGAATATTATAGTAGCTGGTGAAGTCAATCCTAAGCGATTCAGTCACTCTTGCCTTTCCCTGCATACAGTACGAAGCCTCACCACATATGTTTGCTAAGCGACTCTCCATTATTGCTCCCATTTCCAGCGGGTTAAAACCACCATAAATGCCTTCACTGTTTACATATCTCTTCTGCTTTTTTCCACGTTTAAAGTACTTTAATAAGTTCGTGTTTCTCTCGGACAGCAATGCTAGAAAACCACTCTGCCTGCACACTGGAACGCTCCCGTGGGCGGGGTGCTTCTGAACTCCATGTAGATGACAGCCACACGCGTTGCTCTTGTGCGCGCTTGCGGACCGTCATTCCTTCATATTTTTTTCTTAAATTTATATTTCCTTGGCGTGGCCTGGGCCACTTGGAGGTTGGTTCTGGCCCGCATGTGGCCCGCGGGCTGCTAATTGAATAGGCCTGCATGTCTTGGTCTCAAGTTAGTGTGCTCATGACCAGTAGACAAATATTAAGTCACAATTTCCAAAAAGTCACAGATTTATGAGAAAAAAGTTACAATTCCATGAGAAAAAAACAACTCACAAATGCAGGAAAAAACTAATAAATTCACAAGAATAAAGTCACAAATTTACAAGACCAAAACTGCATATCTGTATACATTTTGGACTTTTTCCTCATAAATGTCTCATTTTCTTGATAATTTCAGTTTTTTTTTTCCTTGTAAACTTGTAACATTCTTGGAAATCCAAAACTTTTTTCTGTTAAAGTTGCGATTTTCCCCTGGTAAAGCTATGATTTTTGTGATACATTTATTAATTGTTCCCTATAGGTGATAAATTGTTTCCTACAGGTGATAAATTTGTTACCTTTTTCCCCACACAAATTTACAAAGACGTACTTGGATGAATTTGGCACTTTTCTCCATTAAATTTTCCAACTTATTTTTCATAAAATTTCAACATTTTCTTGTAGCTCTGCAGCTATACTCACCAATTTGTGACAACTTCCTCTTAGAAGCATTAAGTTTGTACAAACTCAACAAGTCATGAAAGTGCAATTTTGTAAAAAATCAAAAAAGCTACTTGAGTACATGTAGTGTGACTTTTTCTGGGAATAAGATGATGACAGGCTAACAAAGGGGGTGATTTGGGATCATTTTGCTAACAAGGGGGATGTCATCCTCACTCATATGACCTACTGGTCAAGACTACAGCACTTTTAGATTTTTTAGAACAAGTTTTAAATGTAATTGAAAGTAAGAAACATGTTCTTGCAATTTTTTTAAACCTACAAAAAGCTTTTGATACTGTTCATCATAAACTACTCTTGGGTAAATTACAGCAGTATGGTATCAGAGGACTGGCTTATGATTGGTTATGCAGTTACCTGGAAGACAGATATCAATATGTTCATATTAACAATACTGATTCAGATTTGTTAAAGGTATCATGGTGGGCCACAAGGCTCTGTGATTGGCCCATTATTGTTTATTTTGTATATTAATGATTTATGTTTGATTTCCAAGTCAATGACGTGTATTTTGTTTGCTAATGACACAACTTTTATTTGAAGTGGGGAACATTATGAGCAGCTTCTGGATACAGTGGAACATGACTTACAGATTATTCAGAAATGGTTTGACTTAAACGAACTGTCTCTTCATCTCGGTAAAACTAAATGTATAATATTTGGAAATTCCACAGTAAACACCAATAGAAAACTCAAAATAAATGTTACTGAAATTGATATAGTTCTGGAAACCAAATTTCTAGGAGTTATTGTTGATAGTAATTTAAATTGGAAATCACATGTAAGGCTGCATGTCCACCAAATGCGTTTTTTGTCACCCAACCGCCCTACGCATTTTTTTTTTTTCAGCATTTGTGCATGGTGCTCTGGGGAAAAAAAGCCTGTGCCCTGTGTCCCAGCAACAACTTGTTACTCTCAGCTCAGCACTTCCGCTTTTCCTATTGCTAGACTTTCTACTGATTTTTTAATAGCAGTCTCTAAATAACAATGGACAGGAAAAGTTTTCTAGCAGCTCTGGATGTGAAATATGATGACACGGAAAGCAGGAGTCTGAGTACAGACTAGTACCGACGTCCTATGTCCCGCCCACGCAGCAGTTCTGATTGGCTGCTTAGATCTGACATTGACAAACTCAGCTGCAGTCTCTGAAAAGTTGAACTTTTTTCAGCTCTGAGTGCCACGACAAAAAATGGCCACCGCCGAGGGTGCTCAGCGCTGTAAACGCTGGACTACATAGAGAATGAATGGAAAATAGTCACCCAGAGCGGAAAAAAACACATTTGGTGGACACACAGCCTAAACTATGTCAAAACCAGCATGGTCAAATCAACAGCTATATTAAATAAAGTAAAATACTTATTATAAATCGTTATGTATTTAGTTTTAGAATGTTGGTGGCAGTTGCCACCGCCAAGATATATAGAGTAATGATATAGTCGACTGACACAGTCCAAGGACGGATGATTTTTTTCACACATGGGGAGTTGTTCAGAACTCCTTATACAAAGATATAGAGTGATGATAATCAAGTCAGTGGCGGTAATGCACCTGCAAGCTGGCTGCCAACCGCCAATCAAATCTAAAAGAAGAAGAAGAAGAAGAAGAATTCACTCATTGTTCCATATACGTATGTGTTATTGTATAGAAGTCTAGGGAAATACTTATAAAACAAATATACATCCAATCTTTTTACAACAAAAAAAAAGCTACACGGGTCATAACTAATAAAACTTATTGTGAGCCAACAAACTCACTATTTACTGAATTAGGTGTATTAAAATGTCCTGATTTAGAGGATTACAGTACAATTCAAATAATGTACAAGGTAAACAATGGACAGTTACCACCGAATATCCAGAAGCTGTTTAAAATCAGAAAAAATGCATACAATTTACGAGGAAATTTTGTTTATGCAAAGCCTCATTTTAGAATTAATATAAAGAAACACTGTGTTTCTGTTAAGGGCGACGAACTCTGGAATAATTGTCCTGATAATATTAAAATGTGTAGGACAGACAAATTGTTTAGAATATGACATTAGTTGTGTTTTTTGTTTGTTTTTTGCCTTGGTATGATTTTTTTTTGGGGGGGGGGGTGCTTTTTTCCTGCTGTTGAGGTTGATACAAAAGATTCTATAAGATCTCGTAAAAGGGGTAGGTTGTATAAGCTATGCTTCTGCCTATACCCTTACGTTTTTTTGTTGTTCTTTTATTGTATCTTATGTATTTTTTAATGCATTTTAAACCGAATAAACCAACTGACTAACTAACTAACCAGCAGCTGACAAGGAAGTTGGATTAACTTTGGAGGAGGAAGGTTCTTATTCAACTGAACGTCATTGTGGCTTTTCATTTTTTGGACTCACATAGCTGAGCAGAAAAGAAGATCAGCATCTCATTAAATGCAAAACAAACTCTTGGTTTTGGCTTCAATCTACAGTGTGCAGTCTGTACATTAAATTCTCTGAGTTAAAAATCAAAGGATAAAAGTGGAATCATAAACTGAACAAAGTGCACTTCATCAGCTTTACTGGCTTAAAATGTAAGTCATTTGTGCCAATATGGTTTTTATATACATACAGTATATATATTTTTTTTCATTGGAGGCTGGAGGCTTTATTGCCATGATTTTTAGTTCTTTACAAAAATCTCGGTTGCTGGATGGATGTGCATCTTTTGGACTCATCAGTCTGTAGACAGGTAGCTCAAACTCTAAGAGCACTGAAATTGAAAAGTGCAAATCACTTTTGTGGGGAAGGCGGGAGGGTGAAAGTGAGTGCAAGCTATGAGAAAATAGCAACAGAAAATGAGGAGCTGCCCCTGCTCCATTAACTGTTCCTCCAAACAACAAAAACTACACAAATTACACCATGTGATTCAGCAATCGACAGTGGCGACTAACTCATTCAGTCATTTTTTTTTTTTTTTTTTTTTGCTTTATGCTGCTTGGGAGACAACTGTATCAAATTATGGGTGGAGACAAACAAAAACAATGAGTTACAATGATAAATAGTGGCTATTATGACAACATGGCCCCAAATATCTACTGCTTAGATTTTCAAAATAGACAACTTACATTCAGCAAGCTGAGTATTTGATTCCTATACATTTAATCCATTGGTGACAAGGGGTTTTATGCATTTTAAACTGAAGAGCTGAACATTTGTAAAGTGTATTTTTCCCCCCATTTCTTGGCATGGTGTAATTTCAATTAAAACTGAAGAATAAATCAACGTTAGCAATTTCGGTTAGCAGCTGGACATTCTGCCAAGGTCTAATGAATCTGTTCCACTTACCGTCCGCAACAAAATGCTCAGGCACATGGAGGGTAACCTTGACGGAGAGGGGGCAGGAATCCTGCGTAGCATAGACAATGGCAATGACACATGTGCTGATGGTAATCAGTGTCAGGGTGACCTTATTTAGAGGACTGTGTTGGTGCCCTGAAGAGGAAGAGAGAGAGCGAGAAAGTAATGGTAAACAGTTTAACATGGGTTCTTTGTTTTTATCAAGCCCTTAAACAGATGACGGGACCATAAAACACACAGGTGCACAGCAAATAGCAACAAAATTATCTACTTTTACACCGTGCTTCATTGAAAGCACCTGTAAGCCCCTCTTAGTCCTCAAGAATGCAGTTAATTGTCCCGCTGATTTATGAATCCATCCCCGATACCAGTTTGGCCGACGAAAGTAAAAGATGACTTGGGATAGCACCGCTTCTGCACAGCGGCCCTGACTCATTTACCAGTGTGATATATGATCTTATTGCCACTGACAGGGTTATAGATTGGTTGTTTTGGTTGCCCTTTGGCTCTGTCAGGGGCTCCCATTTCCAAGCCAGGATATGGGGAATGAAATTAGCTGCTTAACCTCTGTCTGTGGATATTCATCATAGGATAGAAACTGGTATCTTAAGAAGAGGCCTGTAGGGATGTGAGCAGGTGAGGTGGTGACAGCACAGGTTTGGAAACGCTGCTTTATTGTATCAGTTCCGTGGATCGTCTTGAAAATGTACTCTTGTACTATCTCCGGCCTAAGAGCGATACTACACAATATATATCAGGGTTTGTAGGCAACAGAGAATGTGTAAACACTGTACACTGCACCCCACAGGATTGTTGTAAAAGTCAGTTGTAACAGAATAGATTTTCTTATTTCCCCAATCTGCAGTGTAAAATTCACACGCTAACAGAGTGGAGAATTGCTCATTCATGCCTCACTAGCTTCCACTGTTAAAGAAATCATCTCTTTTTATAGTTCCCATATTGTGCAAAATGGTGTTTGGGGGGTGGGGGTGGAATCAGCCTCATAAAATACACCCATTGGTCACATCAGTAAAATATTAAAAATGCCTTTTTGTAGGTTCTAACCTTCTGGGATGCATGTATTGGTCATGTGATTATTGAAAAAAAAATATCAAAACACTTGTTTCTCTTAAAAACACACACACACGGCCTTTATCTCATTTTTGTACCCAACAAGTTCTTCCAGGTATTTTCCTGTATGTCAGGAAATAGGAAACGTCACTAGCCTTGATACTTGCCCGCTGCTCTAGTATTGGCCAGCCTAGCTGCCTGTCATGTAGATGGGTGGGGAGCCAAAGGCGTTAGCTTAATCGCCAACAGTGGTACTCGGAAGCTTGCGTTTATATTGTTATTTTCTTTAGAGTTCAGTCACCCTAATAGACATCCCTGTTTCCACCTGGTTCACTAATCCACAGTCGATAATATATCTTGCATCATTCTGGCTTATTTTGTTATATTTTTGCCGTGATGCTACATTGCTAGCAGCACCAAGGCGACCGGTTGAAGCTAGCAGCTTAGCCACTACTTCTGGCTCATTCGAGAATGTTTCTGTGCTTATTGTGCTCCAGAAACCGATCATATCCCATCGACCACGGAAACCACACACTAGCTAGCCAGCTAATGTTAGCAATAGTGATGTAAGAGGGAGGGCGGAGCTGAACGAGGTCTGAGAAATTTAAAGAATTAAAGAAAAATTGACCAACGTATATCACAAACATTTCATTAAGATGTGTGTGAGCTTTTAAACTGTGGGAAAAGTGCAAACAATGACCCTTAAAATATCCACTCCACTAAGAAATAAATATTGCCTTTATTTACCTAAACTCTAAAATGTATGAATGGACTGCACTTCCTGGGTTTTGTGATGTCACAAACCAACAAGCCTTCGGTTCTCTAAGTTAGCAAAACAAACGCACCATGACTGCCTCCTCACTTGTGATTGGTCAACTCATAAAACCTTTATCCAATCAGATTAGGGGGTCATCTATATTAGCGAGCAGGCGGAAAACCAACTATGTCCGACAGAAGTTTAACGAAGCTGTAAAACAACACAGAAAGGGTCTTTGGTTTTTAAAGCTACATATACACAATTATTCCCAGGAAAAAAAGCACCTTTAATATGGAAATAGATTTAAAAGGGGAAAAAAGTTTAATCTCCTACTGAAGTGCTTTGTTTACAAACCCTTGGTAATGGTAAAAACTAGCTCAAGGTTAAAGGCACGGACACAAAGTTAAGGTAATGAATCGACCTGCGGTGACACATATCTGAAGCTGTGATGGAATTACAAAGAGATAAAAACAAAGCCATCTACAGCAAAAACGGCAGGGCAGCTGATGCATGTGGGGTGTCGGAGGTGTCACTAAGGTGCTCCAATTTCTGTAAGAGCTTACTGAGCACACAGATACATGTATGGTCGTGATGACAAGCACGTTGTGTAAACAAAACTAGACTGAATTTGAAAAAAAATAAACATGTATACAGTATACACTTAGTGATGACAGGTAAGTAAAAAAATGTACAAGGTTAACATATTGTATTGATCATACATATGAAATATAAAGCTGAAAAATGTAGTGTAAGCTAAAATGTCTTTTTTTTAAACAGTCTGTAATTTGAACTGATAGATTTGATTTCTTTCTTAGAGCTCAGTCCTTAAATCCTTGAGATGTGTCCATTAGATGTGTCAGGCAGTGGCTCAGGAGGTAGAGCGGGTCGTCCAATAACCGGATGGTTGGTGGTTCGGATCCCGCTCTCCCCAGATATCCTGCCGTTGTATCCCTGGGCAAGGCACTTTACCCACCTTGCCTCCAGTGTCCATAACACTGGGTATGAATGTGTATAAATGTTCGGTGGTGGTCGGAGAGGCCGTTGGCGTGGATTGGCAGCCAAGTTTCTGTCAGCCTGCCCCAGGGCAGCTGTGGCTACAGTAGCAGCTTGCCACTACCATTGTCTGTCTGGAGTGAATGAATAATGTATCTATTTGTAAAGCGTCTTTCAGTGTCTATGATAAAGCGCTATATAAACCTGATGCATTACTATAAAACATTATGTGACAAAATTTTTGTTTTTCTTATTCCTGCAATAGGAGTGTTATATTATTATTTCTTAATTGATAATAACCTAAAGTAAATGGAAAAGATAATATTTTTTTCTTCAAATTTTGCTTACCAAAAATCAAGAACTCTACTTCCTTCTCAGGAGTATAAATACATGTGAAGTGTCATTTTTATGTAGTTTTATTCAAACCTTATCTTAAAGAAAATGTGAAAATATCCCATTATTACATAAAATAAGTTAAATTGAAAATGTCATTAACCAGGCAAAAGCAAATTTTGAAGGGAATATTTAATCCATTCATACCATAAACAAGTAATAACACACACTGGAACAAAATATCTGTTACACAGTGTAATTCAATATTACTCCGTAAACAATTAGCTGTGAAAATTGTATTTTTTCATGTAAAATCTAATTTTTAAAAAATGTATATACCAGTGGTCCTCTCGCTGTTGCTGATACTAGGCTTTCTGACATTTCTTACCTTTAATTGTTAAAAAGGTTACCTTAGCTTCCCACTTTAAAAAAAAATACTGAAAGGTGTCCAAGACCCAGTCTTGATTAGTACGGACAAATATTTTTCTTTCTCTTACAAGGTGCTTAAAAAATACCACTAATTGTGCCAGCCAAGATCAGTCAAGAGAAGATGTTGTACTTTATCAATTATTTCCTTGTGACTTTAATTATTTACAGAATTCCCACTAGCTAAAGTTTCCAATTAACACCTAAGGGTACTGTGTGGAACCTTTGGAAACTGAGGTTTTGGTGACACCTTGTGGTCAGTAAGTGAAATGCAGCCCCATTCACTCCATTCATATATGTCACCACCTCATCTACTATGATGGGTGACCCAAATCACATTCCCTCTCAGAAGTGAATGGACTGGGGATACACTTAATCAAAAGTCCATACAGTATCATGAAAGGAATGTGATGTAATACTTACAACTAGCAGTTTAAAATGGTACTGCAGTCCAAGTCCATAACAAATGAGAGTTGCAACTGCAGGTTGCCTTCTTGAGCACAGGATGACAAGGTGCATTCAGACCAAATGCAAACCAATTTTTTCACACGGCACATTTACATATAAAGTCAGCGTAAAGATGCAAATACACACAAATTCACGCCCAAGCGAGTTGGTCGTGATAGCTAATCAGCCTTGAGATTCTGCTGTCACCGGTGTGAGCCTAAACACTGGAGAGTAAACTAGTATGAAAATGTGACTGCCACTCACCTGCAGACAGACTGGGAGCTCGGCAGCTGAGACGGAGTGTCTGTAGTTCATATCCACCCCTGCACTCCTGCTACTGATGGGCTAACAAGGGCTAGCAGGCTAGTTCTCTAAACAACCATCATCCAAGTGCAGTTTCTGGGGGAGGCAGTGACATTTTCCCAACTGTGTGCTCCACTACATGATGGCGTTTTGGGGATTTCCACAGCAGGTAGATACAGCTGCAGAAGTTATAAAGGCAACCCTGCCCCTCTGCAAGGCTTTACAACTCACTCAGAAGGGAGTTTGTGTATATTTGCATCTTTACACTGACTTTAAATTAGGGGTGGGCAATATGGCCTAAAAATGATATTTCTGTGAATTTTCACGATAATGATATTCTTCACAATATCATAGATTAAAGGTGCTTTTTAAATTTATAAGTAAAGGACAGTTTCACAGGCCAGTGTTAATTACCTTCAACATATTCAGTAAAAACAAAAACTCTAATTTAAAAACAAAAACTCTTATTTGTAAACTTTTATTAATTTTTTTATTCTGTATCAAACTTTACAAGAAAATAATATAAACTGTTAGATCGTAAGTGCACACAGATGTCAGGTTTTATGCTGAATCACTTTACCTGCATTGTAAGTCTCATTGCACAGACCTCTCCTGGGGGTCTTTGGCTCTTGTCGCACTGAATGGATGCTTTTTCCCCTCTTCGGGTGGTTGAATAAAATTAAGCTGAAGCAGCCACAACAGATCAAAAATAGAACTACCGACAGTTCGAACGGCAACACCATTGGGCATCAACATTGACGTGCGTGAAAAAAAAAATGTGGGCAGATTATCCAGATTGCTGCACTGTTTTTTAACATGGCAACAGTCTGAAACAGCCTCTGAAACAAATGCTCCAACTTTGGAATGGCAACTTCCTACACCACGTTTGTTTTGCCATTGGTAACGTGTAACTTTCATCTGCAGTGCAACGTTGCCATGCAGCAGACCACAAATATCATGGTATTCATTTGTACACCAGTATCAAAATTGATACTGGTATTATGAACAATATGATTAATCAGCAAGATGGCGCCTGTGACTGGTACGGCCTCTGCTGCTCTTTCGCTGCTGGCGGTTTTGTTCTTACTATGTCTATCTGAAGCCATTTCAACACACCCTTCTGAGCTACGTTACGATCGTACAATGCTGATGCAAATTAAGGCATCTATGGAACAACACAGTGTAAAGTGGGGCCGGTGCTTCTTTGCTCCACCATTTGTTTGTGCTGACCTGTCACTTGGAAGTCTACTGCTGCTGCCTCCGCTGGGTAGAAGACCATGGAGGCGTGGATCCCGAGCCAGTGTCCAAGTGAGGCTGAGGCACACCAGCCGCCTAAGCCGAGAGGGATACATGAGTTGTCTGTGTCCCATCCATGTGCAAACACCTGAGGAGGACTGCAACCCCACGCCACCGCCCCGGTATGACTTGTTCTACAAGTGCCTCAACTCATTTTTATTGTGTTTTAATCTACCGCCCGCCCAGCCCAGCTGGTGTGTTTTTATCGGAATCCTCAGACTTTTTATCTTCCATTATTAAACTAGAAAGAGTTTTAATTTTAGGTGATTTTAATATACATGTAAATGACACAACTTCTAAAGCTGCTGCAGACTTTTTAACTGTTACAGAGGCTCACAATTTCAGGCAGCACGTCTCCGGATCCACACATAAAAAGGGGCGCTCCTTGGACCTTGTTTTTTCACTGGGACTGAGTTTGGACAATGTTTAAGTGGAGGATGTTTGTGTCAGTGATCATTGCTGTGTTTTCTTTGAGCTGTCAGTTAATGTGGGACCGCATGAATGTAAAACATTAAGACAGAGGCGCATTATTAACCAGCAGGCTGTGGATAGATTTATTTCAGCTTTTGACACTCACCTTGTTGCAGGAAGTGAGGATGTAAATTCTATGGTGGATTGCTTTAACCAACAGTGCCGATTGGTACTTGATAAAGTGGCTCCTATTAAATATAGCTATACTTCTCCTAAGAAACCATGCCCTTGGTTAAATGAAGAGATCTGTACTCTTAGAAGAAGCTGCTGTAAGGTGGAATGTATGTGGAAGGCCACCAAGCTTGAGGTGCACAGACTCCACCTCAAAGACCTTATAACTTCACTAAATGATATGATGAAGGATGCGAGAACAAACTACTTTGCTCAGCTTATATCCTTAAACAAGGGAAATCCAAAGTTTTTGTTTGACACTATTAATTCCATTGTCTCGCCTGATTTAGCCATGGTCCCTGCTTGTTCTAATGCTGAATGTAATGACTTTACAAATTTTATGGTGAATAAGGTGAATGATATTATAGCAAGCACTACACCATCTGCTGAGGACCTTGGCCTGAATCAGACCCCCTCTAACACGTGGTCCTTATTCATTCCAGTCACGCTACTGGATGTAAATGGTCTTCTGGCCTCTATGAAGCCCTCTTCAAGCCCCTTAGATATCCTCCCAGTGTCACTGCTTTTCAAAATATTTGACTCTATCGGGCCTTCAGTTGTCAAAATCATAAATTGGTCACTTTTATCAGGCACTGTTCCCAGTTCTTTTAAACAAGCAGTGGTTGAACCCAAATTAAAGAAACAAAACTTAGACCCTACAGAATTAAACAGTTACAAGCCAATTTCAAAGCTCCCCTTCCTATCCAAAATGCTTGAGAAAGCAGTAGCCGAGCAATTAACTACATTCATAAAGGGAAATAAAATCTTAGATACCTTCCAGTCTGGTTTCCGTAAAATGCACTCCACTGAGACAGCGCTAATTAAAGTCTCCAGTGACATCATAATGGCAGCAGATTCTGGTCAGTACTCGGTCCTGGTGTTGCTGGATCTCACCACTGCTTTTGACACGGTGGACCACAATATATTGATAAATAGGATGAAGAACATGTTTGGTATTTCAGGATCAGTTCTGAAATGGTTCTCATCTTATTTAACTGACAGAGGGTTTTGTGTTTTATTCAGTGAGATGTCGGAAGTTAAAGGACTTTCCTGTGGGGTTCCTCAAGGCTCAATTCTGGGCCCTATTCTGTTTTTATTGTATTTAACCCCACTTGGCCAGATTATCAGTCAGTTTAAGGGTGTCTCTTACCATTTTTACGCAGACGACATTCAGCTTTACTGCTCTTTTAAAGAAAATGAGCTGAACATTTTATCAAACTTAATCTCTTGCCTGTCTGCCATTAACAAATGGTTAAAGAATAACTTCCTACAATTAAATTTTAACAAGACAGAAACACTGATCATCGCGCCAGACAGTAAAATTCCTCTGATAAGCCAACACTTAGGTCACCTAGGCTCTTCTGTCCAGCCCAGCCTATGTAACCTGGGTGTTGTTTTGGACAATGCTGTGTCACTGGGCTGCCATGGAAGGCAACTAGTCAGAAATTGCTTTTTTCATCTGAGGAATATAGCAAAACTTAGACCTATGGTCTCAACACCTGAACTAGAAATGATCATTATTGCTTGTATCTCATCTCGCTTAGATTATTGTAATGTCCTTTTTATGTGTTTTAATAAAACTGCTGTTGTCCGCCTTCAGACTGTGCAAAATGCAGCAGCATGGCTTTTAACCTGGACAAAGAAAGGGAACACATTTTCCCAGTTTTATTGTCCTTTCACTAGCTGCCAGTTGCTTTTAGATTTCATTTTAAGATTCTAATTTTGACTTTTAGAGCTCTTAATGGCCAAGCCCCTTCATACATCTCAGCCCTCTTGACTCCTTATGCAACGATGCGATCACCAAGATCCTCAGACCAGAGACTCCTGGTGGTCCCTTGGACCAAACTTAAAACCCGTGGAGATCGATCTTTCCAGGCCGCTGCACCACGGCTTTGGAACGCACTTCTCCTGTCCTTGCGCTGCCTTGAGTCTGTTGACTCCTTTAAGAAGGAGTTAAAAACTCATTTGTTTAGACAGGCTTTTAGCTGTCATTGAATGGGTTTCATTCCTTCACTGTTTACTCTTTTTATTCCTATTTATATGAATATTTTATCTTATTTCTATTGATTTTAATTTCTGTGTATTTGTAAATTTTAATTTGCTGTGAAGCACTGTGTGATATACACTACCGTTCAAAAGTTTGGGGTCACCCAGACAATTATTTCGTGTTTTCCATAAAAAGTCACACTTATTTACCACCATGAGTTGTAAAATGAATAGAAAATATAGTCAAGACATTGACAAGGTTAGAAATAATGATTTGTATTTGAAATAATATTTTTTTCCTTCAAACTTTGCTTTCGTCAAAGAATCCTCCATTTGCAGAAATTACAGCATTGCAGACCTAACATGATTGCACAAGGGTTTTCTAATCATCCATTAGCCTTCTGACGCAATGAGCAAACACATTGTACCATTAGAACACTGGAGTGATAGTTGCTGGAAATGGGCCTCTATACACCTATGTAGATATTGAACCAAAAAACAGACATTTGCAACTATAGTAGTCATTTACCACATTAGCAATGTATAGAGTGTATTTCTGATTAGTTTAAAGTTATCCTCATTGAAAAAAAGTGCTTTTCTTTCAAAAATAAGGAAATTTCTAAGTGACCCCAAAATTTTGAACGGTAGTGTATATCTGTGAAAAGTGCTACACAAATAAACTTTGCTTGCTTGATATGGTACACCCCTACTTTCTATGTAATCACGCTGCTTGAAAATACAAGCTTCACATTTGGTCTGCATGCACCTTTACAGCACACACTGGCTAGCAACGATGACTCCTACACAGTAAATTATTCTTTGTAGTTTAGGTATCAATTATCTCTGCTCCCATTCTCTTGCTTGTCTCCATGACAGCAGCATACTGTGTTTTCTCCCACAGAAGTTTGCCCATTTCATGAAACATGATTGGCTTTGGTTCTAGGAAGTGGTCTAGCCAACGCAAAACAAACTTTTCTATCAAGGCTGTAACATTGTTGTTGGAGAAGCCAGTTTTTCATCTTAAACGTTTTTATTATCTCTGGTGACAGCTCAAGGTTATTTTATGATTTAATGAATGAATTACCTTAAGGATATCTGATTTAAGTCAGTAAAAATTCACTTGGAGTTAAATTTAGCGATGCAACAATTACATTCTTCAGTGCAAAGGTTGACAGTGCATTGAATCCTCTATAATAACTTGAAATGTAGCAAGAGTTCAGAAGTTCAATGAAGCTCTGTTTCAAATTCAGCCTTTCAGCACTCCTGAAGGTAGTTGGGTGGGTGTAGGAGTACTTTTCTTACATAAAGGGTTTGTAGAGTTATTCGAGTGTGGTCTAATTTTTCCTCCCCTTGACCTTTTTGCAGTATGAAGCCATGCCTTTGAAAACATCTTAAGTTGTGTTATTTTTAAGTGAATACAGGTAGAATAGATTCAAATTCTTTTGGTCCCTTAGTCACAGGGGCACCAAATGAAAACCCCAGATATTATATAGCCAATATCGTGTATCCTGGTGTGGGAAGCAAAGTTGAAATCATGCTTTCCATCCCAGTAATCTGACTCAGCTGAGCTCATCACAGAGGCCCCATTTGCATCAGCTCATATGTCTGCTTTGAGTGTCATTGAGCTGCGCTACGGAACAGTACTTTTAACCCTACCAAGAACGTACATGACTCCTTCTCATTTCCAGCTAGGCTGACAATTCCAAAAATGACTAGCCTCATTTAACACAGCTATAAGCTGCCCAGTCATCATCATCATCCCCCTTCATATCCAAAGAGGGTAAGGCTGGGATTCATTTGCTTTAAAATGTGATTTATTGTATTATATTTTCCTTTTACTTTATTGCATTCTCAGCAGTGCGCGGTGGATAAAAGAGCCCCTTCTGGGGGAGCTATTGTATATAAAAAGGAGCACATATACAGTACGTACATCACCAATAGTCAGTGAAAAACACTTGTGTCTCCTCTCACCTTTGCTGCGCCTTCGTCCTCTGTGCTGCTCTGTGTAAAACTTCATTTGGCTGTCATCTTCAGGCTCTGACCCAGATTCTCCTTGAGGCCCAAACACGCCTCCAGTTGCTGTGAGAGAACAATCAAAACAAAAGAGAAAGGTTTTTATTTTTCTTTAGCTGTGGTTGGTGGAAGACGAGTGGTGACCCTAACTTCATCCCAGGGTGTTGTGAGAGCAAAACAGCTCAACACTCAAAAAAAAAAAAAAGGGACAGCTGGGCTTCAGATATGTAGACTGGCTGTTAAATAATAAGATGTTCCACTGTTTTCTGTCACTGATCTGTTGGTAATTTCCCCATCATTACAAAGTATGTGGGGTTTTAACTTCTAATCACATTGCCTCACATAGTGTGTGCATATGTGCACTTCTGCGTTTGAGGCGGCACAAGTGAGGATGAGGGACTGAAGAGGCTTTGTTTATTTCTGCCTTAGCACGGCAGCATCAAACAACGCATCCGTTCTAAGTGCACGGGGTGTGTGGGGGTTTGCAGAGTAATTATTGTCAGGGATTTGCAGTCTTAAAGTCAGTGAAGGATAAAATAATATAACATGTTTGGCTATGGAAAAGCTAGTTCAGACCTGATGCAAAAAGTGAAGTGGGGACTTGGTGTTAAATATGTTTATTATGCAACACAAGGAAGTTTTTTTCAGGTGTGATTTGGGCATAGACATAAAAACTACCTGATGCTAATCAGATTCATCTATACCTATGTTTTGCTTGTATAACGCAGAGGATCACAGTGATTATACTTCCTAATCTCCTGGATTGGATAATAAATAAAGCACAGAGAGAAAAATCAATGTTCTTTTTCCCCCTTGGGGCTATGAGAGTATCTAAAAAGAATTATGTCACCTGCTGACAATAGATTAAAACACCAGAAGGCTAAAAGGGATTTAGTAACATCGATGGCTAAATGAAGTCTGTAATACAATTGATAATAACCCATAAATATCTACAGCAATGTTTCCCCTACCATTATATTGGGGGGGGGGACCCCCTCAGAGTGTCAAGTTAATTTTATTTAATTTTACTTTTCTATATATGTAGCGCCAGATCACAACAGAAGTCATTTTAAGATGCACTGACTGTAGAACAAGTCTTTACCTTATCCTTTTATTAATCAAACTAAACATGCTTATGTTATTATTATCTTATTTACACAACAGCAGCTCATTCTGTCTCTTCTCCTCTCTGCGCTCTCATGCAGCGGAGCGGAACTCTACTGCACGTACACACAGGCACGTGCGCTTCCACACACACAGAGACAAACAGGTGAACACACTTGCACCAACAGAGAGAGAGAGCGCATAAGAAAGCACGTTGCATCAGCCAACTGGGAAGCAGAAAAAAAAAATATGTCCGTTTTTTTAAAGGCGCTCAGGATGACGATGGTTGCAACACTAGCTCTCCTGCTAGTAGCAGCCGAAGCTAGGGAAACCTAGGGGAAACCTAGGGGAAACACTGTACTGTAATATAAGTGGATAAAGCTCTCTTCCTCCAGGATTGTGACTTAAGCCAGCACTGTCAGTTAAAAAAATCTGATAACTGCATTTTATGAATCAGAGTACTGGGTGTACAAGAACGCCTCAAAACCAAATAGTCACATATGATGATATAGTGTATTTCTTACATAAGCCCTGATAGATCAGCACTCATCTGTCCAGCTCTGCCAGCAGAACAGAACATACAAATTACATTAATTCTGGGGAGTATAGACTATCTTCAGTAGGTGAGTTGTTATTTTTTTTAACAAGAGGGATGAGGGGTATTGACAAATTTAGCATAAGGTACAAACACATAAAAGTAAACCCAGTCACAGGGGAGCACAAGCCAGTATACCCTTGTGCCGGTCCCAGGCCTGAGTAAACGGGGAGGGCTGTGTGGGAAAGGCATCCACCATTAAATCTTGACCATATCAAACATGTGGCTCGTCATGAAACTTCCATACCAGATCAGTTGAGGCCCGGCTTAACAACAACCCCCACCAGTGCCGTTAACTGACAAGGTATCGGTGGAAACTGAGCTACTGTTGATTGAAGATTGAGGAGGAGGAGAGGGAGAAGGCGTGTTTGGAGGATGCCATGAAGGAAGACATGGAGAGGGCTGGTGTGACAGAAGAGGATGCAAGGGATGAAGTGAGATGGAGGCAGATGATCCGCTGTGCTAACCGCTTAATGGAGCAGCCGAAAGACAAAGAAGAGAAAGATAAATGTATAAATGTAAATTAGGTACAAATGTGCAAAAACAGAGCAAAAATATGATAAAAGTTACCAAATTAAAAATGTAAAAAGTTGCAAATTGCAATTTAATAACACCGAATAAAAATGTGACCAGACGAACATTGCAAATTTACAAGAAAAAAGTTGCATATATATGAGAAAAAAAACTGATTGCAGATTTATGAGAATTTTTTTGCACTTCTGCATAGAATTGGTGCTTGAAGGTCATTTCATTCAGTTCTGTAACATATAAAATGGTCTGAGATGAGGGGGGCAGGTCTCTCTTTTTTTCCCAAGTGTGTGTGTGTGTGTGTGTGTGTGTGTGTGTGTGTGTGTGTGTTGGGGGGGTCTACCCCCCTCCCTTGGGGAATGGCAGTTTAACAAGGTGGATGATTTTGGGTCATTTTGCTAACAAGGGGGAACCCCCCCCCCCCCATCCCTTAAGATGGCCTACTGCTCATGAAATTTCAAGCAACTGAATGCTTATTACTTACACCGGAGTGGTGGACTAGAGGTAGAGCATCTGCCCCACAACCGGGAGGTCAGGGTTCAAGTCCCGACCGAGTCATGCCATAGACCATATAAAAATGGAACTTCCTGCCGTCCAGCTTGGCGCTCAGCAAAAATGGATCGGAGGAGGGAAATGTGGGTGGCAGTGGCTCAGGAGGCAGAGCGGGTCGTCTCATAACCGGAGGGTTGGCGGTTCGAATCCCGCTCTCCTTAGACATCCTCCCATTGTGTCCCTGGGCAAGACACTTTACTCACCTTGCCTTCAGTGTCCATGACACTGGGTATGAATGTGTATAAATGTTTGGTAGTGGTCAGAGAGGCCGTTGGTGCGGATTGGCAGCCACGTTTCCGTCAGTCTGCCACATGGCAGCTGCGGCTACAGTAGTAGCTTACTACTACCACTGTCCGTCAGGAGTGAATGAATAATGGATTCACTGTAAGTGCTTTGAGATGTCACTTGACATGTGGAGTGCTATACAAATCTAATCCATTATTATTATTACTGTTTTCTGCAATGGTGCAAAACTGGATAAGTGTAATCTATTCATCTCTGTGCAAAGCTGTATCTTAAAACCAAACAGTCAATGTAGCCCATCATGGGTGCCTACAGAACCCATGCACCCATGCAATGGAAACTTATTTTAAACTTTTTGAACCAATTAAGAAGTGAAATTAGAAAATTTCCCACAGAAATCTGAACGTTCCCGGGAACCCTAGCTAAAAAATTCTAGGAGAAGTAGGTTTTTGTTTGGAATCATAGAAGATACCAGATCTGACCTTTGAACTTGACCTTGACCACAACCTTGATGCAGACCCACCTGAGGATCACTGTGTGTGAGTTTGGCCTACGGGGAGCAACATTATTTCTGAAATCAGATAAGTGCCCAGATCTCCTGACCTTTAACCTTGACGACGACCTTGACCATAGCTTGGGTGCAGATCCACCTGAGGATCATTGTGTGCAAGTTTGGTGAGCATCAAGGCAACTGCCTAGGAGGAGAAGCGATTCCAGACGGCTGGATGATAGACGTCACGTCAGCGCACCAGCTAATTTTGGCTTCGCCAGAATGAGCTAATGAAAACAGGCTCTAAAATGCCATGGAACCACAATGGAAAAATTAAAGAAATTCCACAATATTATTGACTTTTCATTAATGACAAGCTTCTCTATTGTGGAACAAACCGTTCTTTCTCCTGCAAGATGTAACTAAGAAAAACATTTTTTTTTTGTATTTTGTATACTTTATTAATCTCAGAAGTTACAGGGCATCCACCTGGACGCACATACAAGAGAACGGATGTATATACAAGAGAATGAAAAAGTGATATGGTGGAGCTGTTGATGATAACAGATAAAAAGAAACCACAATCTTTTTGAAATGCTTCTGAAGTGATCAATAAAAGTACTAGCTGTAGCACTTTATAACTAAGAACTCCCTTTAAAAACAGAATAGTGTATACAGCAGAAAGAGAACTGGTACATCAGGGATACTCAGTCTGCCTCTTTTCATTACCTTAAAATCTGTTATCCCCCTTTAAATGCCACACTATCCTTATTAAAAGCAATTTATTACTAGTGACGGAGAAAAATTCTGTCTTCTTTACTCACTGGGCACAGTCGTATTTCCTAGGATGAGGCTGAGCAATGCCAGGTGAAATACCCTCTTTCACTCACTTCATAAACATTATGTTGTAGCGTATAAAAATTTGCCTGCATCATAAATATTTTAGACATGATTAAACGTTCTATTAAGTCTGTGTGAGGGTGGGGGAACTCCACACTGAAAGCAGGAGTCTTTCTTTTGGTCTGGTGCATTTAAACAGGTTGAAAGTTAGCTTGGACTTCAGGTGCAAGTGTCTGCGGGTGTTTGGCGTGTGAAGGCAGGGTAATGTGGTGTAAAATTGGTTTTGAATTTATGCGTCATGTTAGAACATGCCCACAGAGGTGGTAGAAGTATGAGAAGACAGACAGAGAGAGAGAAAAATGCATACTACAGTAAAAAAAAATCTGGCCTGATAGCTATGCACATGAATAAACAAAGGTGTTTCATTTACCCAAAAACAGTAACACAAGTACTGTCAGAAATGTTCATGCAGGGGTGCCAGAAAATGATCATGCCTTGCAAAACTACAAAATCCATCCACAGTTCATCATTAAAAAAGAAAGAAAGGAAAAACATACACAAATTGTATCAGCAAATCCTTTATGATTTTGGTGTATCATCAATGCAAATTTGGTTAATTATAAATATATTTTATATATTCTAAAAATTATAATGTAAATAATATATCATCATCATCATAGCAGTCTGTCGGGGGCAACAATGACCGTTTCATTTACAGTGGGGCAAAAAAGTATTTAGTCAGCCACCAATTGTGCAAGTTCTCCCACTTAAAAGATGAGAGAGGTCTCCAATTTTCATCATAGGTATACCTCAACTATGAGAGACAAAATGAGAAGAAAAAATCCAGAAAATCACACTGAAGGATTTTTAATGAATTAATTGGTAAATTCCTTGGTAAATAAGTATTTGGTCACCTACAAACAAGCAAGATTTCTGGCTCTCACAGACCTGTAACTTCTTCTTTAAGAGGCTCCTCTGTCCTCCACTCGTTACCTGTATTAACGGCACCTGTTTGAACTCATTATCAGTATAAAAGACACCTGTCCACAACCTCAAACAGTCAGACTCCAAACTCCACTATGGCCAAGACCAAAGAGCTGTCAAAGGACACCAGAAACAAAATTGTAGACCTGCACCAGGCTGGGAAGACTGAATCTGCAATAGGTAAGCAGCTTGGTGTGAAGAAATCAACTGTGGGAGCAATTATTAGAAAATGGAAGACCTACAAGACAACTGATAATCTCCCTCTATCTGGGGCTCCACGCAAGATCTCACCCCGTGGGGTCAAAATGATCGTGAGAACGGTGAGCAAAAATCCCAGAACCACACGGGGGGACCTAGTGAATGACCTGCAGAGAGCTGGGACCAAAGTAACAAAGGCTACATCAGTAACACACTACGCCGCCAGGGACTCAAATCCTGCAGTGCCAGATGTGTCCCCCTGCTTAAGCCAGTACATGTCCAGGCTCGTCTGAAGTTTGCTAGAGAGCTTCTGGATGATCCAGAAGAGGATTGGGAGAATGTCATATTGTCAGATGAAACCAAAATAGAACTTTTTGGTAAAAACTCAACTTGTCATGTTTGGAGGAGAAAGAACACCATACCTACTGTGAAGCATGGGGGTGAAAACATTATACTTTGGAGCTGTTTTTCTGCAAAGGGACCAGGATGACTGATCCGTGTAAAGGAAAGAATGAATGGGGCCATGTATCGTGAGATTTTGAGTGAAAACCTCCTTCCATCAGCAAGGGCATTGAAGATGAAATGTGGCTGGGTTTTTCAGCAGGACAATGATCCCAAACACACTGCCCGGACAACGAAGGAGTGGCTTCGTAAGAAGCATTTCAAGGTCCTGGAGTGGTCTAGCCAGTCTCCAGATCTCAACCCCATAGGAAATCTTTGGAGGGAGTTGAAAGTATGTGTTGCCCAGCGACAGCCCCAAAACATCACTGCTCTAGAGGAGATCTGCATGGAGGAATGGGCCAAAATACCAGCAACAGTGTGTGAAAACCTTGTGAAGACTTACAGAAAACGTTTGACCTCTGTCATTGCCAACAAAGAGTATATAACAAAGTATTGAGATGAACTTTTGTTATTGACCAAATACTTATTTTTCCGAGGAATTTACCAATTAATTCATTAAAAATCCTTCAATGTGATTTTCTGGATTTTTTTTTTTTCTCATTTTGTCTCTCATAGTTGAGGTATACCTATGATGAAAATTGGAGACCTCTCTCATCTTTTAAGTGGGAGAACTTGCACAATTGGTGGCTGACTAAATATTTTTTTCCCCACTGTAGGTCTGATCAGATTCTTCCACGCAGCTCTGCCTTTCGCCCTCCGCTGCCAGGAACTCCTGACCTTGTTAACCCGGGCGACGTCCGAACCGGTATGAGTTGCTTTCTGACTGACCATTTCATGAAACTGCTTGCAAAGTATTTGAGTACTGCTAGCTTTTTCTGGACTAGCTGCACATTCTTGGCAGATAGCGGTATTATCAGTGGCAAGGACAGGCCAAGACAAACTGACTCCAGTATCTGCTGCAGTGACTGACCAGATGATAGGTTTGTTTATCTCTGCTGTTTGTGTAGTGCATGTCATGATGCACCGACTGGCAAAAGTCCACCACAGACCTTGCGACAGATGTGCTTATCTGCCAGGATGTCCAGTCTCAGCCCGTGTAACTGGGAGTCGTCCACCACAGACCTGTGACAGATATTGTTTTTAATTCTGCCAGGATGCTCAGTTTCACCCAATAAATATAAATAATACAAACTTACAACTTGCAGTGTCCACAGGGTTCAGTGCTTGGTCCTTTACTTTTTTTAATCTTATATATAAATGATTTATGTAAAGAATTTAAGAGTTTAAAATTTATACTATTTCAGATGAAATCATTGTGTTCAGTAGTGGAGAAAATCTGGATCAACTTCTGGATACTGTTTGTACTGAAAAAGAACTAAAGACTGTCAAGAAATGGTTTGATATTAATAAATTATCATTACATTTAAGTAAAGCAAAATTCATATATTTAAGAATTAATCAATACATTTGAATAGAGAACTTGTGAAAAATGACATTGAAATTCATAATGTATCAGAAACTAAATTCTTAGGTGTATTGTTAGACAGTAAATTGGATAAAAGAAGTAAAATATAACAAAAATATCAAAGTCTATTGCATTATTACACAAAAGATCTCTTAACTCTGTATTCACTTTATAAAATGCTCACTAATTCAATATATTTATTTTATTTTAAAGAAAGCATTAAGAATGGTG
This sequence comes from Pholidichthys leucotaenia, assembly GCA_020510985.1. NCBI lineage: Eukaryota > Metazoa > Chordata > Actinopteri > Cichliformes > Pholidichthyidae > Pholidichthys > Pholidichthys leucotaenia. The sequence goes on along the minus strand of CM035850.1, from coordinate 60,278,019 downwards.
TGCAGAGCAAATTATTATTATTCTACTATCCATTGTGTTAGATTAAGTACTTTAAAGGGGCCACTGACTGAAAAATGGTGTGTTTGTGTTTGTTTGACCTTGTGAAATCTGTCTAGTTGTCAAGTGATAATCAAAAAAATATCAAAACACTCACTTCTCTTAAAAAAAAACCCACACAGCCTTTATATCATTTTTCTTTCCAAGAAACTGTTTTGACTCTTCCAGGTTCAACTCGGGATGCCATAAAATAGTAAACACTGCCCAGCACCTGCCCGCTGCTCTATTATTAATCAGCATAGCTGTGTGTCATGTAGATGAACAAGAGCCAGATGCATTAGCTTTCAAGCTAACAGTGGTAATAGGAAGCTCACACTACAGTAAGCACAGTTTATATTGTTATTTTCTTTAATTCAATTCAGTTCAATTCAACTTTATTTATATAGCGCCATTTCACAACAACAGTCATCTCATAGCACTATCAACTGTAGGGGGGAACCCCCACAGTTGCAGAAAGACCCCAGCAATCAGGCGATCCCCTGTGAGCAAGCACTTGGCGATGGTGGACAGGAAAAACTCCCTTTTAACAGGAAGAAACCTCCAGCAGAACCAGGCTCAGGGAGGGGCAGTCATCTGCTGCGACTGGCTGGGGGGTGAGGGGATAGAGAAGAAGAAAAGAACAGACATGTAGAGAGCAAACAGCACGATGGGGACTCAATCTGTGGGAGAGAACAAACAAATGTTAATGACCAGCAAAAAAAATATTTCATAGAGAGTGAGGAAAGGAGTGAGGCCCAGTGCATTACTGGAGGTCCCCCGGCTGACTAAACCTATTAGCAGCATAACTAAGGGAGGGTTCAGAAACACATGATCCCTCCCTAATTGTAGGCTATATCAAAAAGGTAGGTTTTAGCCCTATTCTTAAAAACAGAGATCGAGTCTGACTCCCGAATCCAGATTGGCAGCTGATTCCACAGGAGAGGAGCTTGATAACTGAAGGCTCTGCCTCCCATTGTACTTTTGGAGATTCTAGGTATTACAAGTAATCCTGCATTTTGGGAGCGTAGTGCTCTGTTAGGATAATACGGTAGTATCAGATCTTTTAAATAAAAAGGAGCCTGATTGTTTAGAGCTTTGTAAGTAAGAAGAAGGATTTTAAACTTAATTCTAAACTCTATGGGAAGCCAATGAAGGGAGGCCAGAACCGGAGAGATATGATCTCTCTTTCTAGTACCTGTTAAAACTCTTGCTGCAGCATTCTGGATCAGCTGAAGACTTTTTAAAGATGTTTTAGGACAGCCTGATAATAAAGAATTACAGTAATCTAATCTCGAGCTAACAAAAGCGTGGATCAGCTTCTCAGCATCACTCTGAGACAAGATGCTCCTAATCTTGGCAATATTACGCAAATGATAGAAGGCAGTCTTAGAAACAAATTTAATATGTGAATTGAAGGACAAATCCTGATCAAAAATAACTCCAAGGTTCCTCACAGAGCCATTAAGAGAAAGAGTAACTGCATCCAAACTGAAAGTTTGATTTGGAAAGGAATTTCTAAGGTTTTTTGGACCAACAAGAATGACTTCAGTCTTATCTGAATTTAATAGCAGGAAATTACAAGTCATCCAAGCTTTAATTTCCTTAAGACAGGCTTCTAACTTGGCTAATTGATTACTATCATCTGGCTTCATTGACAGGTATAATTGTGTGTCATCTGCATAACAATGAAAATGTATACAGTGCTTTCTAATAATGTTGCCTAATGGAAGCATATATAAACTAAAAAGAGTGGGGCCTAGCACAGATCCCTGTGGAACTCCATGACTAAGCTTTGAGTTGAAAGAAAACTCATTATTTACATGAACAAACTGGAACCTATCAGATAAATAAGATCTAAACCACTGCAACGAAGTTCCATTAAGTCCAACATAGTGTTCTAATCTATCAAGTAGAATATTATGATCGATAGTATCAAAAGCTGCACTAAGGTCTAAAAGGACAAGTACAGAAACTAGTCCATTATCAGATGCAATGAGGAGGTCGTTAGTGACCTTCGCTAAGGCTGTTTCAGTACTATGATGGATTCTAAACCCAGATTGAAACTCTTCAAGTAAACCATTTCCCTGCAGGTGGTCAAATAATTGCATAGCAACAACTCTTTCTAAGATTTTTGAAATGAAAGGGAGATTAGAGATTGGTCTATAGTTAGCTAAAGCTCCTGGATCTAGCGTTGGCTTTTTGAGTAAGGGTTTAATTACAGCCGTTTTAAAAGCCTGCGGTACATGGCCTAAAGTTAATGAAGAATTGATTATATGAAGAATAAAGCTACCAATAAGTGGGAAGACTTCTTTAAATAACCTGGTAGGAATAGGGTCTAAAAGACAAGTTGAAGGTTTGGATGAGGAAACTATTTTGTCTAACTCACAAAGGTCAATTGGAGTAAACTCATCAAGACAGACATCAAAAGAAGGAGTTGTAGTAGTTACAGTATTTAAGTTAACTGTGGGAAGAATCTGATTGATTTTATCTCTGATGGATGAAATTTTATTATTGAAAAAGTTCATAAAGTCCTGACTAGAAAGCTCTAAGGGAATGCTAGGATTGACAGAGTCCTGACTCTTTGTCAACCTGGCTACAGTACTGAAAAGAAACCTGGGATTATTCTTGTTCTCTTCTATTAATGCAGAGTAATAACTTGTTCTAGCTTTTCTAAGAGATTTTTTATAAATTAAAAGATGATTTCTCCAAGCTAAATAGATTTCATCTAAATTAGTAGAGCGCCATTTTCTTTCTAATTGACGAGTCTTCTGTTTTAAGCTACGAGTTTCTGTGTTGAACCAAGGAGTTAGATATCTCTGATTAGACTTTTTCTTTTTTAAGGGGGCCACCAAGTCTAGAGCCTGATGCAGAGAAGCTGAAACACTATCCACCATGTTATCAATTACAGAAGGAGCAAGCTGTCTATAGCTTATTTCCGTTGTGTTGACACATGGCATAGAGGAAACAATCTGCATAAATTTGGAAACAGCATCATCTGAGAGGCATCTACTGTAATAATATTTTTCTTTAGGAGCCAAATAGTCAGAGATAGTAAAATCAAAGGTTAACAGACAATGGTCTGACAGTACAGGGTTATGAGGAGACACTACAAGATTTTCTATTTCTATGCCATATGTCAGAACAAGGTCCAATGTATGGTGGAGGTAATGAGTAGAATTTCCTACTTTCTGAGAAAACCCAATCGAGTCTAATATTGAATTAAAAGCCACATTAAGGCAGTCACTATCTACATCCACATGTATATTAAAGTCCCCTACTGTAATTATTCTATCAGATTTCAGCACTAAATCAGCTAAGAAATCAGCAAATTCGGATAAAAATTCTGAGTAGGTTGATGGGGGACGATAAACTATGGCAAATAAAATTGGGTTTAACCTAAAATTGCTAAAGTGCCCAATACTGAGGACTAGGCCCTCAAAGGAATTATAACATGTTTTTTGCTTTACATTAACTAGTAATTTGGAATGGTAAATTGTTGCTACTCCTCCTCCACGACCAGAACTTCTGGGATTTTGACAGTTTAAATAACCAGAGGGAGTTGATTCATTTAAACCAACATAATCCTCTTGCCCTAACCAAGTCTCTTTAAGGGATATTAAATCAATCTGATGATCAATTAACAGATCATGGACTAACAGAGACTTGGGAGTTAGAGACCTAATATTTAATAAACCACATTTAATTTTTAAATTATGAGGAGGAACAGAGGCCAAATCATTCGATTTAGAGGCTTTATGTTTAATTTGAGTTTTACCAATATTTTGCTTTATCACTCTGGGATGCTTATATATTATATTTTTATTCACTTTGGAGGGAGCAGACAATGATTCTCTGATGGGGAAGACAGGGGCTAAGTTGAGGGGTGGCGGATGAAGAGGAGCTGCAGAGAGGCGTGTAAGACTGCGACTCTGCTTCCTGGTCCCAATTCTGAGTAGTCAGGGTTTTGGAAATTTGGATAAAAAAGATGCCAGATTGTTAGATAAATGAGAAGCACCATCCAAAGTGGGATGAATGCTGTCTCGTCTCATAAGACCAGGTTTTCCCCAAAAAGAGCTCCAATTGTCAATGTAGCCCACGTCATTTTTAGGACACCACACAGACAGCCAGCGGTTCAAGGATGACGAGCGGCTAAACATGTCATCACTGGTCAGATTGGGGAGGGGCCCAGAGAATACTACAGTGGCAGACATCGTTTTTGCAAAGTCACACACCGATTCTACATCAAGTTTCGTGACTTCCGACTGCCGGAGATGGATGTCATTAATGCCAGCGTGAATAACAATTGTGGAGTATTTACAGTTACTTTTAGCCAGCATTTTCAAATTTGACTAGATGTTGCCTGCTCTGGCCCCAGGAATGCATTTTATGACCGCTGGAGTCTCTAGGTTCACGTTTCTGACTACAGAGTCGCCAATGATCAGAGTTTTTTCCTCAGCGGGTATGTCGCTGAGCGGGGAAAAACGATTAGAAACGTTAACAGGTTGGTGGTGAGCCGGGGCTTTGCGACTAGGCTTCCTTCTCACCGTCACCCACCCAGTCTCCTCGCTGCTGAGGAGAGCCGGGGAACCGCTGACAGGGGGGCCTAAGCTAGCTAGCTCCGCTGCAGCTAATGGGCGTCCGTCAAGATTAACTGGCGCAGACGGTGTTTCAATGCAGCGGAGCCGGGATTCCAAATCAGACAACCTCGCCTCGAGCGCCTCAAAAAGACAACATTTATTACATTTACCGTTATCACTAAAAGAGGCAGAGGTGTAGCTAAACATCTGACAGAGAGAGCACACCAGAGGAGAGGAAAGAGAGCTAGTAGCCATAGCTAATGGCTGGAGAGCAAACCACACAGGCAGACAGCAAAACAGGAAGTGACGATACGTTACCACAAGAGTTCAGTCACCCTAACGTTACCACTTTAGATTTCAGTCACCCTAACAGACATCCCTGTTTCCACCTGGCTCACTAATCCCCAGTCGATAATATAGCTCACGTCATTCTGACTTATTTTTGTTATATTTTTGACCTGATTTTACATTGAACTGTTAGTAGTAGGTTTCACTGTCGTCTTTCGGAACAAGACTTTCGGTCAGCCTCGAAGAGATTCTGGCAAACTGTCTGGCAGCTCAGGAGGGGGAAGCAGCAACCTGTCCACACTGTGTATGGTGCGGATAGGGCGCTGCTGACTTCAACTGGGGATATCGTCGGGTGGTGGAAGGAATACTTTGAGGATCTCCTCAATCCCACTGATAGGCCTTCCACAGAGGAAGCAGGGCTTGTGGACGAGGGGGATGACTCGCCTATCACAGGGGCTGAAGTCGCCAAGGTGGTTAAAAATCTCTCCTTTTTTTTTTTTTTCCTTCTTGCCTTGAGAGAGAGCAGTCGCATTTTTCTTCCCTCCTCCCCTGCCTTCCTGATCTATTCCCAGCTTTTGCAATGTTGCGTTTTTGTCTGTGTTTAGTCGCTCTTCTTCTGCTGAATCTTAATCTAAACGGAAATTATGGATTTGGAAGCGGCTTAAATGTGCTATTGTCACTATTTTTCAACAAGAATTGGGCCAAGGGGGAGCCCAAGAATTGGAACCTACGAGAGACTCATGGACATTGGAATCCATGCGTTTATGGAAATATTATTGGCTATGATCTCAGGACTTCTGTTTTTGGCTGTGGAGTTCCCTGATGCATCAGAAATTGAAGGAAGGTGAGAGAGCGGATCAAGCGGACCCAGCCAGCTCCTTCATCAAATTCGACCAGTTGGGGAGGGCACGAGTAGCGGCAAACGGTGAACTGAATGACAGTGATTCAGTGAAGGAATACATCTGAAGCCCTGTGCTCTCTATGGAAAAACAGTTTAAGCCTGCATATATAATGGAAGCACAGAATTACACGGGTGAGGACAAAATTCTACTCTCTGAGTGCACTGTGCTGATTTGATTTGATTTGACCTTGTTTGCCCCGTGTTTACATTCCTCCTGACTGAGATTAGCGGAAGAACCGGCTCTTATGTCTACCCATACAATCAACAATCAGTTGTTGTCGTCAGCGGATTGGACTCTCAAGGACAATGCCCATGTGCCTTCTGCAAGCAAGAGAGAGATAGAGATAGACTCTGAACTCTGGACTTGTTTATAAGTCACATGATTATAACATCTATCCACTGCCAGGAGGCGCCCTCTGCTGCTCACTAACAACTGTTACATTTACACTACACAATGACATGCAAATATACACACACTGCTCTCCCTCCCTCTGCTGTGTGATTGTCCACTAAATGTCTGCTAAATATGCATTGAGGGTTTTTTTGCCTGCAACCAAAATTTCGCTTACCCATTAAGCGTCAATTTGATAAAACATGTTTTTTTCTCTCGCCTATTGTGTCATATCATTTCTTTTCTTTTTTCTTTTCTTCTTTATGACTGGCGCCTAGCGGCTGCCCCGGCCTTGGATGCGCTCTGCAGAGCGTGCCCAAATGCCAAGTCATGTTTCGTTACCTTGTATTCATACATGTGTAATGACAATAAAGTTGAATCTCAATCTCAATCTCAATCTCAATCTCCTTGGTGGCTGGGCCCCAGGGGTGGACGAGATTCACCCTGAGTACCTCAAGGCCCTGGATGTTGTAGGGCTGTCATGGTTGACACGCCTCTGCAACATTGTGTGGAGGTCGGGGGCAGTGCCTTTGGCATGGCAAACCAGGGTGGTGGTTCCTCTCTTCAAAAAAGGGGACCGGAGGGTGTGCTCCAACTTTAGAGGGATCACACTCCTCAGCCTCCCTGGGAAGGTCTATGCCAAGGTACTGGAGAGGAAAGTCCGGCCGTTGGTCGAACCTCGGATTCAGGAGGAGCAATGTGGTTTTCATCCTAGCTGTGGCACATCGGACCAGCTCTTTACCCTCTTGAGAATTCTTGAGGGTTCATGGGAGTTTGCCCAACCAGTTTACATGTGTTTTGTGGACTTGGAGAAGGCATTCGATCGCGTCCCTCGTGTCCCACTGCACCACCGTGCTAACCACAGCACGGTGGTGCAGTGGTTAGCACTGTTGCCTTACAGCTAGAAGGTTCCTGGTTCGAATCCCCGGGCTGGCAGGGGTTGGAACCTTTCTGTATGGAGTTTGCATGTTCTCCCTGTGCTGTGTGGGTTTACTCCGGGGGCTCCGGTTTCCTCCCACAATCCAAAGAAATGCATGTTAGGTTAATTGGTTGTTCTAAATTGTCCCTAGATATCTGTTTCCTATAGGCCCTTAGAATAGAGGGTTAGCATTAGTGAAAGCGCTTTGAGTGGTCTTTGTGACTAGAAAAGCGCTATATAAGTGCAGGTTAGTTAGTTAGTTAGTTTTTTTGTGGGGGGTGCTTCGGGAGTATGGGGTATTGGGCTTGTTGTTACAAGCTATTCAGTCTCTGTACGACTGTTGTGAGAGTTTGGTTCGTATTGCCAACACTCGGTCGAACTCATTCCCAGTGAGAGTTGGACTCCGCCAGGGCTGCCCTTTGTCACCGATCCTGTTCATAATTTTTATGGACAGGATTTCTAGGCGCAGCCAGGGAACGGAGGGTGTCGTGCTTGGTGACCACAGGAGCTCATCTCTGTTGTTTGCAGATGATGTTGTCCTGTTGGCTTCATCCAGCAGTGACCTACAGTTCTCGCTGGGATGGTTTGCCGCTGAGTGTGAAGCAGCTGGGATGAGAATCAGCACCTCCAAGTCCGAGTCCATGGTCCTCAGCCGGAAAAAGGTGGATTGTCCTCTCCGGGTTGGGGACAGGCTCCTGCCTCAGGTGGAGGAGTTTAAGTATCTTGGGGTCTTATTCACGAGTGAGGGGAGAATGGAGCGAGAGATTGACAGACGGATCAGAGCAGCATCTGCAGTGATGCGGACATTGTACCGGTCTGTTGTGGTGAAGAGTGAGCTGAGTTCTAAGGCAAAGCTGTCGATTTACCAGTCAATCTAAGTTCCTACTCTCACTTATGGTCATGAGCTTTGGGTAATGACCGAAAGAACGAGATCACGGATACAAGCGGCTGAAATGAGCTTTCTTGGTAGGATTGCTGGACTCACCCTCAGAGATAGGGTGAGGAGCTCAGTCATCCGGGAGAGGCTCAGAGTAGAACCGCTGCTCCTCCACATTGAAAGGAGTCAGTTGAGGTTGTATGGGCATCTGATGAGGATCCCTCCTGGACGCCTCCCACTTGAGGTGTTTCGGGCACGACCCACTGGGAGGAGACCCCGGGGCAGACCCAGGACTCGGTGGAGACACTATGTCTCCCAGCTGGTCTGAGAACGCCTTGGTATCCTCTCTGAAGAGCTGGAGCAGGTGGCTGGGGAGAGGGAAGTCTGGGCTTCTCTGCTTGAACTGCTGCCTTCGCGACCCGGACCTCCGGAAAAGCGGTAGAAGATGGATGGATGGATGGATGTTAGTAGTAGCTAGCTAGGTTGATCACTGTTAACCAGACAAAGGTTGCTTCGGTGGGGAGGAGGTGACAGGAGGCCTGGATCTGGCTGGTTTTGATCGCTATTTTCTTTAAATTTTATTCACCCACACTGCAATTCATCTAGGAACACTTGTCCATATATTTCTTTCTTAGATGTTATTTTAGCTTAGTTAAAGTTTTACTTCCTCAGACCGGCATCCAAGGCAGCCAGCTAAAGCTAGCAGTTTAGTCACTCATTCATGAATGTTTCTGTGCATGGGCAATGCTAGCCTCTTTTAAGGGGTGCTGCGGCACCCTTAAATTGAAACTCAGCACCACTAAAAATTGGAGTAAGAAAAGTCGTTATTTTAAAATTTCAGTTTGTCTTTGACAAGCTGATATAATATCCAAGTCATAGTCAGTAGTTTGTGGTTTAAACCTTTTATGAATAAGAATAAAAATGCAAACACCCTGGTCTCGCAAATGGTACAATCCTCTTCTCACACGCTCCGGGTCTGTGTCAGTGCCACACTCACATATGCACAGATGGACCCGGTTAAGTAGCTCAAAGGATGTGTCTCAACCTTCATAACTTTTCCTCATCATCGCCAAGACTTTATAATTATTACTAGTCCTGATTTTGATCATTTTGGTGTGAAAGTGTAAAGATTTGAAACCAGTCTCCAGAGTGGAAAGGTTTTCCTGGCGCCTTTTTACCGCCTCCTTGTGCATGGAGTAAAACAGTAAAACAGACCCAACAAACGGTAGATTTCAGCCAGTCCACACACCAAGGAACATGTATTACTCACAGAAATAGACGATCCTTGATTAAACTTTAAGCTTGATGTGTTTATAGTTAGGATTAGGTAAAAAAAAAAATGGCTCTTAACCGGTATTTGTATAATGCTTTTTTCCCCTTTACAATAGATGCAACCTTATAGATAAAAAAATATTCATCACATTTATAACCATGGAGGATTTACAGACTGGAATACATCCCTAAAATAATGTTTACCTTTGTTGAAGGATGAAAAAAATCCATGGAGCAGCCGACAAAAGAAAAACCTTCTAAATCCAGCTCCAGACCAGCAGCTACTCAATCTGGCATCAAGTCACATTTTTTCTTCTAATTATTTTTTTTTAAAAGTTATAACTGAAGATTCCTGCAGCTTATCAAATACTCAAACCTACTACTGACTTCTATCAGTTAGTCAGAGATTTTTTCTTTATTCCCGACACGCAGGTTGGGTATTTATTCATCCAGTCACCCATCATCATGGACATAAGAAACTTTTTTCTGAGAAGAAAATCAGGTTCAGGTGAGAGACTAAGGTCAAAATGATGTGACGTCACTGTCCACAGCAGGTGACCCAATGTCCTGGAAAAACTTCAGAACAGTCTGTAGCATCTGAATAATGGAGGACGGAGAGTTATCTCTGTTGAACACTGAACTCCCTTTATTAAACTTCACAGCACAATATACTGTATATCCCAGCCGTAACCCGCCTACGCTGCCCTTCAATGCCGAGGTAGTGCACTAGCAGGCTGCTCCGTCTCTCCTCGCTGATGCTACCGAGTCCGGCTGCCGTCATATACACCTCAAAGATGTTCCTCCAGCGAGCCCACGGTATAGCCAGTGCGCCCTGGCACTGCAGGAATGGAGGTGGCTCCCGGACACATGTGCCCATTTTTCCTCGTCACCAAATGTAGCGTCTGAATAATGGAGGACGGAGAGCTATCTCTGTTGAACGTTGAACTCCCTTTACTAAACTTCACAGCACAATATATATCCCAGCCGTAGCCCGCCTGATGTCGCTCGCCACCCCCCCCCCCCCCAACCCCGGCTGAGCTACGGCAAGCCTCAAGGTATGAAACATTCAACCCCCCCACAAAGTTCCAGACCCCTCCCCCTTTCAATGAACCAATAAACATAAAACTAATCACATAAACATCACCTTTTTTTGAACATATGTACATGTATTTAACTATAAACAGATGAACTCCATGGGTGTCTGGGTAGACTGCCAGAACGCCCCGCCGTGTTGGAGTGGATTATTCTGCCACTAGTTCCAACCGGCATCAAACATAACAGTCCTCGCCACAAATTCCTCCAGGTACCTGGGCCTCTGACCAATTCTAGCCGGGCGTCCCCTAGGAAGGGACCCTGCACCTGGCACCGTCAGCCTCGCTTGTGGGCCTTCATCAGTCAGGACCCCTCAGTCCCAGCTCTCACTGAAATGTCCCGCTGCAGCTTCAGTCCTCTGCCCCGGTGGCGACCTTCTAAGCTTACTGGTGTGCCACCGTCACCCGTCCTCAAGCTCAAACGTGTCTGGGCCCCGCTGCCTCATGATCTGCCGTGGCCCTGTCCACAGTGGTTGCAGCTTGTGGGTGCGGACAGGGTGTTTGATCCATACCTGGTCTGCTTCCCTCAGTCCATGGTCCCTTGCCCTGTGCTTCCTGTCGAATCTCCGTTTCATTTTATGTTGTTGCCAGATGCAGGCCAGCGCGTCCCTCAAACCCACAGCATATTTCTGTTCTGCCACTGAGAGGGACCTTGACACGAACGCCACCAGGTGCTCCATGCCATCCTGCACCTGGGACATGACCACCCCCAGTGCCGAACCAGACGCGTCGCAGGTCACAATGGTCACCTGGTTAGGGTCAAAATGAGCCAACACCAGTGGAGAGGTGAGCTGTTGCCTCAATCTGGCAACCGCCACCGAGCAGGCTGGGGTCCACTCCCACCGCGCATCCTGCTTCAACAAAGCCCAGATAAGCTCGATTGTCTCTGAATAGCGAGGAATGAACCGTCCATAGAAGTTGACCATGCCCAGAAATGACGAGATCTGAGCGGGCGTGGAAGGGTCTGGAATGCGCAGAACTGCCTCCACGTTTGAATGTAGCGGTTGGAGCCCTCTTCCAGTCAACCGAAACCCCACGAATTCTATGGCATCCTCTGTGAAGATGCACTTCTCGCCATTCAGGGCAACCCCGTGTTCTTGGAGTGTTGCCAGGACCCTCTCCAGCCTTTCGCCATGCTCTTTCCACGACGCACCATGCACCACGATGTCATCTAAATATGCCACCACGCCCTTGAGACTGGCTAGCATTGTTGACATGACCTTTTGGAAACAACTGGGCGCAGAGGTCAGGCTGAACGGCATTCGGGTATACCTGAAAACGCCCATGAGGGTCACAAACGCCGTCAGGTTCCTGCTGTCCAGGTGGAGGTTCACCTGCAGGTAGCCCTGGCGGAGGTCCAACTTCGTGAAAACCTGAGACCCACTGAATGTCACCGTGAGCTCCTCCATGGTCAGGAGGGGGCATCTGTCCAGAATGACTGCTTTATTCACCATCCGGAGGTCTATGCACGGTCTGATGCCTCCCCCTTTTTTCTTGGCCACCACCAGGTTGGATATCCAGGGTGAGGAGTCCACTTTCTCGATGATGCCGGACTCCAGTAGTTTGGACAGCTCCGCTGAGACCTCATCCTGCAGCGCAAGGGAAAGTCGTCGCAGTGGCTGAATCCTCGGTGTTATGCTCTTGTTGAGGAGAGGGTGATGGTGAAAAGCTCAGATACAACCCAGGCCCCTAAACAATGCTGGTCAGCGGAGGTGCCAATTGGGATACACTGTTAGCACAGTCTAGGTCCCTTATGGAGAAACCCAGCACCCCCAGCAAGTCGATTCCCAACAGGTCCACCCCCTGGCGTGCCACCTGGAAGGTGAAACTGGGCACCGTCTTCGACCCACATGTCACCGAGAACTCTGCCGTGCCCAATGTCAATCTCCGCATGTCCATACCCGAACATCTTCACTGCACCCGTGTTGATAGCCTTCGTAGGGAACAGCCTCCTCAGTGTAGCCATGCACAAGATAGACCAACCGGCCCCCGAATCCACCATAAGGGGTACGTCGACCCCGTCGAGTTGAAGCACGTACCATTTTAGCAGCCCCTTCCCCATGCGTGCTACACCCAGTGCCATAGCCCAGTGCCGCTGGGCTCCGCCATTACTAGGCCAGGGGATAAAGTGTGGGCCCTGTTACGTGATTTTATCTGCCTTTTCTTCTTAGCACACCTTCAAGGCCTAGTTAGCATGCTAACTGTTGTTCTCCGTGGGAAACCACAAGCGCTCGGCTCCTTGCTAACTGATGTTGTTAGCCTTTGCAGGGTCGTGGATTCCCTTTGCTTGACTAAGTCCAACACACCTTCTAGCGATAGAGTTTCCCGGGTTAGCCTTAGCATGTTTCCCAGCCACGCGTTGTTGGTGCTGTGGGCTAGCTTATCCCTCACTAGCTCCTGTTCGATAGGCCCAAAAGCGCACTCCCTCGCTAAGCTGCGTAGCTCCATGACAAACGACTGTGTGGACTCACCCGCTTGCGGCTGACGGTGGAAGAATTCATACCTCCTTTCGGTGATGGTGGAGTGGTCACCCAAGGTACTATCCATTAATGTCAACCCGTCTTCCAGCAAACTGCCACCACACAGCCCGAAGAAAATACACTGCCCTTCAATGCCGAGGTAGTGCACTAGCAGGCTGCTCCGTCTCTCCTCGCTGATGCTACTGAGTCCGGCTGCCGTCACATACACCTCGAACATGTTCCTCCAGCGAGCCCACGGTATAGCCGGTGCGCCCTGGCACTGCAGGAATGGAGGTGGCTCCCAGACACACGCGCCCATTTTTCCTCGTCACCAAATGTAGCGTTTGAATAATGGAGGACGGAGAGCTATCTCTGTTGAACACTGAACTCCCTTTATTAAACTTCACAGCATAATATACTGTATATCCCAAACGTAGCCCGCCTGACATCACTCACCCCCCCAACCCCGGCTGAGTTATGGCAAACCCCGAGGTACAATTTCCATATGTAACACAGTCCACAATGAACTCTATCTTGTTTGTTCTGAAAAGTTTGAAGCTACAGTAACAGTATAAACAAGCAATGAGGAGAACTGTCTGTATGCTGCATCAAATTATCATGTAGGCAATGCTTTTATTTTTTTATTTTAAAGCCACAAAGGAGAATACAGCTTCTCCTGCGAAAGGAATTTGTGATTTAAAAACTGTGTTCATAAGCCCAAAAATATAGTGATCATTCTATCTGCTGAAAAACATCTTTAAAATGACATGCCTGTGAGTGCCTTTAGCTCATATCCTTAGAATGTGTAAATGGTTTCCATAACATTAAGAAAAGATTATCAGTGTCTGTTTTGAATCAAAATTATTCACATTTTTGTGACAAGACACACTGACCTGAACTCTCCTGCCTCGAATTTCACTCATTCTACTCTACTGTGATCCTAGAATTGCCCCTGTTTCTGTGCTTACTGTACTCCGGGGACCACTCATGAAACCACACACAACTGCCCACCAGTGATGCATTATTTATGCCATTCTTTGCTCAGAGCTAGGCAGCTACAGGCACCTAATGTAAGCAATAGTGGTGTGAGCAGGAGGGCATTGCTGCAATAACTAAATTATTTTTAAAAATTTGAATTAAATGCATCACGAACATATCATCAAGACATGTGGCAACTGTTAAAATGTGGAAAAAAAAGTGCAATCAATGACCCCTTTAAAATTTTGTCAGAAAGGAGATCTCAAAATTTTGCAGGTACTGGACTGGCGATCTGTCCGGGGTGTACCCTGCCTCTCGCCCAAGGATGCTGGGATAGGCTCCAGCCCCCCCGCAACCCGAAAAGGATTAAGCGGAAGAAGATGAATGAATGAATGAACATTCAAACTGAAAAACTATCAGTTACGTACGTACCTCCTAGTATCTAAGAGTTGTTCCAGATGAGGAAAAGCAGCTGTGTCTTAAGAGGAACGTTTATTTTTCAGAAACCAAAGAACTAATTAAAGAAAAAAAAATCACAATTTTTCTGTTTGTGGTCAAGTTCTGGAGTAATTTTGATATGAAATTATGTGGCACATTTAATAAGTTTAAATATTTGACAAAATCTGTTAATGAATAAATATAATGGTATCTAATTTAGCAACATTTTCACAAATTAAAACTTGATTTAGGTAGTGATATGGTGCCTTAATGCCAGATTTTATGAATATTGCATCAAACACCATATGCTTATCATTAACCTTTATTGATATTCTGTGTAACAGAGTAAAAAATGTAATTATGTGTTTAAATTCAGCTAAGTAATTTGTTTTGGAGAGTATCCGGTCACATCTAATAAAAATCTAATAAAAAACAGCTTTAAAAGACTTGTGATGTGCTGTCATTTCCTGTGCTCGGTTCGAAAATGTCACTGGAGAAGTCAATACAGTTTTGTATGCTCTTAAGGTGAAGACTGAGCATAGAAGAGCAGCATCCTTTCATGCTGTGCTCAAAACATTACTGCTTATAATAGGAGGAACCACAATTTCATATCTTGAGGCTCCCTGGGGTCACGAAATACATCCTGGTTGGTGGTCTACATCAAGGGCTAAATTAAATCAGAAAGCATTGGTTTTAAAGAATATAAGGAGAAAAGCTGCTACTAAGTTGCCCTTTTTAAATTCAACATCCTCTAAATCCTACCAGCCATATCCTACAACTTCACTGCAATCAATTAATATTTTTTTAAAAAGGCAAAAAGGGCCAGTAAAGAAGAAAATGAATGTTACTACAGTATAAAAATAAAATGTGTTTTGATCAGGACTAACATCTCCAGCAGTACAAACTGTCCCCCAATTTCACCTTAAAATTATGAGTGGAACCATCTGCTTAGTGGATTTTTCACATTTGATATAAACTAACTAACTAACTAACCTGCACTTATATAGCGCTTTTCTAGTCACAAAGACCACTCAAACCTTAAAAGGCTTCAGAACGATGAATAAGTGCATTTTTATAAAAAGGCTAATTCTGTGAACGTGAAAGCAGCTAAAGCTCCATCAACACCTGACACCTTGCACAGCAATGCAAATGTAAATATAAAGAGGTATGAATATATTGCCATAAACAAGCAGCCTTTGTATGATCAGACTAATACATTAAAAAAAAAAACAACCAAGCACTTCTAAACTGGTGTTGGACTGAAGGCTCTTTTATCCTCCCTGTATGTACAAAATTTGATACATACATTTTAAACATTAATGACCACTACACTCATGGTTACACAAGATTTGGACCCAATAGCAGAACACAACACAGAGAGATGTAAGATAAGGCAAGGGAATGAAACTCGCACAGGGGGAAATAATTTCCTGTGGAGATAGAGAGAAGAAGGGTGAGTATCTGGATTATTGACAGTTGGTAAATTACAGAAGAGATCAAAAAGGGCTTACTTGTAACTGTTACTGTATGTCTAAGCTGCCAGGGAACCAGCGATGATGGACTCAAATGCAGGTATGAGTTCTCAGCAATTTGTTAATGAATAAATCAAGGGCATAGCAGGGAGGCTGGTAACAGAAAACTTAACAAAAATACTAGAACAATAACTATCGGCCGTATTACAATGATGGGGTCGGTTGGTCAGTCGTCACTGACGCAGAACAAATTTATGGGCATTTCCAAGTTCATTTCCTTATCACAACGGCGTAAAAACAAACTTTCCTCTGGTGCATGATGCAAAAAGGCCGATCTAATCATTCAGAGGTATGTTTTGGATAATCTAATCCAAAGTGCTCCTTCCTATCCCTTCAGTGCAAAGAGCCGCATTATCTAAAGTGAACTGTGATCATGAAGGTGTAAGTTGGGTTTTGCGCTGACTCAAGCCCGTGTGTGTGAGCCAAAATGCAGGTGATAGTAATCCTACTTGGTAATAAGGAAGACATCAATCACAGCTGATGTCCAGTTAGTTATGTTAAAAAGAACAAATGGTGAAGAATGGGCTGAAAAAATCAGCTGAATGGTTTAATGTTGTACACAAGGATGCAACACAGACATGAATGGGTTTGACAGTTAAGGAAAAGAGGATGATGCCTGTGCAAACTTTCATAAACTTTCATTGACAATGGAGTGGAAGTAGGTCCCAGCTGTGGGGAGATGGAGTGCTCCCTCTCCTGATGCTTTCACTGACCGAGGGTCTCCCCTATCCATCCTGGGTAGGAGGGAAGGAGGCGATCTGGCGCAGCTTCCCGTTCGCCGCCGCCTCCCGTCCGCCGCCACCTCCCACCATGGAGCAAGCACGCTTTCAGCAGCCTCTGCCGGGGGCTGACGGGTAGCTGTCGGGAAGCTTGCTGGGCTGGGAACCCAGGGCGCATGGCTGACACAGATGTGGATGCATTTCCTGTCTCGCTGGAGAGTTAGTGAAAAGTAAAACGCTGCATACTCCTTGTTCATTGATTTATTCCCCTAAAAATAAACATGTTAATGCCTAATAAGTCTGTGATGAAAACGAAAATCATCCCACCTCCGGGCATCACATTGGAACACACTGGCACACATGTTCCTTGTTCATTCATTCATTCCCCTAAAAAATCATACATTAATGCCTAATCTATAGACTCCACTGGTAAGTCTGCAATTAAAATAAGAGCGTGAATGGAATAAAAAAAAAACTAGTGTGTGACCATCATATAAATAAAATCACAGGCGATTATGACTGTTAAAAGATCCCAGTGCATGCTGTTTTCTAAGCTCCAGAGCTGTGCAATGTCAAAACATTCCACTGAAATATCATTAAACAATGTGCTTCTGATGATAGACCTCCTTTTTCCTGATTAAAAGAGGATTCTCATGGAATGTACTATAATAGTAATGTGCATTAGACTGCGCACTGCCACACCTCTTTGAAACGAGGCACCTCCTCCAAGCACATAGCGGGCGCACTGTCTACTGGTAATTTGATGGTGTGACGCAAGGCATAAAAAACAGACAATGCGCTGACAGAAACTAACAAAAACACTGGCGCATGGCGGAAAGTCTGTCGGAAAAGTGCGCAGATGACCGTCAAAATAGGACCCTAAAGGTACAAAGAAGAAGAAGAAGAAGCCATCTCTATTGCCATTCAGTCCATACAGCCAATCGTACAGTGGAACAAAATTACGTTTCTCCTATCTACAATGTTAATCACATGTAGAATCAGAGGGGTTGCTGCCATGCAAGGCACTACCACAAACAACTTCTCCTTCACCCATTCTATTATGCTGAGCACCAAGCTAGAAGGCAGGAAGTACCATTTTTATATGGTCTTTGGTATGACCCGGCGGATGCTCTATCAACTAGGCCACCACTCTGGTGGCAAGAGCACAAGGTAGGCAGGAGCACGAGGAAATGAGGAATGAGAGGGGATTATAAGCAAACACTAATGAGGAAAAATGACAAACGGTTGATGAGAATTAAGGAATGAAACATACAGTAAATAGCAAATCATGATGGTGAACCGGAAGGAGGAGTACAACAATAAGATTACAGGAAATGAACATGAATGATTTCAAAATAAGAACGAACACAGAACAAGGAATAACTACTGTAAGCAGCAGGAATAACAACAATGATGATAATAATCACAACCAAGAATAATTAAACAGAAAATGCTGGGCATGGCCGAGAGCCAAGCCCAGACACTACAGTTACAGGGGGGCCTACTGGGTGGGAATGGGCCGCAGGGAAACAAGCAGATTCTCCAACCTGTAGGTTGGAGCCATGCAGGGTCCTGAGGTAAGAGTTTGTTAGGCAATTGAATATTGTTGAGAGTTCTTACTTGGGAGGAGAGCTTGAGCCAAGGGTCCAGATAGCAAGGGGGTGTCTATATAGAAAGTAACACGTGGGTCCAGAAGCACAGAGTCAAGAAGCAAGGACCCCAAGATCCTGAGGTACAAGGGTTTAGGGAATAGTACAGTAGTGCAGAGCTCTTACTTTGGGTTTTCCTTCCAAAGGCAGGGGGTCTAGATAGCAAGGTTGTCCATGCAGGACAAGAAACAGAGGTGCAGACACACAGAGTCAAGGGGTCTGAGATCCTGGAGCACAGGGGTTAGCAAACAGGTTGAAATGCAGAGCTCTTACTTGAGAGTCTAGCGAAGGTTGTCTGGGGAGGAATTTCCGTGAGGGGGTTAGGCAGAAAGCCGTGGAGTGGAGGATGGGTGAGCGTGCTAAGCCAGAGACTGGCAGGGTGGCAGGCAGCTGGTCCAACCTGGGAGTCACAAAGAGAGTTTAACGAGGAGCGGGAGGTCTGAACAGAGAGACTGTAGCACCTTACTGATTGTCGAGGTCATGAGGAGAAGGCTCATCATCAGGATGGTCTTTCGTCAAGCCAACAACTGAGAACATCTTAAGAAGATGTAGGAACTCAGCAATCAGTTGAATGTAGGAGATTTACCAGCTGCCCTGATTACCTGATGAGAGGGTTGCATAACCAACAAAGAGTAGAATATGCCAAGCTAATACTGTGCCCACCAAGAACCACGGCACCCACATGTAATTTACATTGGTGTGGACAACATTCAGCAATAAATACAGTAGAGGCCACTAAAAATTATGCCAGAAAGGATGAGTCAGAAGGTTCTGACAACAACAAAAATGGCAACAGTAGATGAAATACAGGTATCTATTAACAAACAGGCAAAATCAGAGGTAACATCATAAACATGGTTGTAATTCGTTAACAACTTTCATAACTTCTATTCAAAATGTTCCACCAACTTTTTATTTTTACTTAAAGACCTGATTCACTCAGTCACGGTGCGTTTGTGGGTTTTAACCTTCTAAAATGTTTACTTGGGACATATGACTACAGTAAAAAAAATATTAAAATCTCGCTTCATTTTGAAACATTTGTATTTTAACATTTCGGCAGCCAGGTTTGCTCTTATGAGTTCTTCTTCCCTATGTCACTGATCACTGTGCTATTGGCTGTGAAGATTCCAGAGTGGGACCCCAAGGCATTATATTCAGAGCTAACAGTGGTACTATGAAGTAGCTTACCAAGCACGATTTATATTGTTATTTTTTTTTTTTACATTTTACTCACCCTAAGAGAAATCCCTGTTCCAACCTGGTTCACTAATCCACAGTCCATAATATATCTCACATCATTCTGGCTTATTTTGTTATATTTTTCGCCATGAGATGAACCATTAGCATTAACTTAGCAAGTCAGCTGGCCTTTTGTTAGCTTAACTGTTTGATTGAGGCTGGTTTTGATCACAATTTTTACAAATTCTATCCAACCCCACTGGAACCCTTTCTCATCTAACAACAGTTGACCATATGTGTCGATCGTTAATGTTATTTTAGCTTATTTTACTATTTTACGCTGACCAGAACCAAAGGCAGCTATCAGCCATTAGCAGCTTCCCATTCACTATTTCATTCATTCTTTAAGACAAATTTGCATCAGCTGACTCAGGCTATTTTAGCCACCCAAGCTAACATTAGCCAATGACATTAGCAACATCCTAAGTGATGTAAGAGGAAGGGTGAAGCTAACTTGGGCTGATGATCATTTAAAGAGACATTTACTGAAATGAGCCATTCTGAGAAAGGCTGCAAAAGATGATTCACAAAGATGCTGCAGTAATTAAATAATTAAAGGCAATTTGACCAAAATATGCTACAGATATTTTATTAAGACTTGTGGGACCTGTAAATATGTGGAAAAAGTGCAGTAAATGGGACCTTTAATTTATTTATTCTTAAGTATTATTCTTTGTCTCACTGTTCTTGCTTCAGCTGTCGCCTACACTGCCCCCATCATTCCCAGTGTTTGGTCTGCATCTCTAAGCTTTCAGAAATGTGCAGAAATATGGAAAAAGTGAGAAGGCTCGCTATCTACCATGGCGCATAAAAGAGCCTTAAGACAACAGCTGAGGATATAGACGACCTCCTGTGTGTAATTATATTAAAGTCGTAGTAAAAGAGTAATACTCATCAATTATTAAATGAAATACAATTTTACAGTTTTGTTTGAAGTTATGTGAAGTTGGTCGATGCAGTGCAGTTGCAAGAAAAAAAACTACAATGAAAAATGGAGGGAACTTAAAAAGGAAAGAATGCATAAAAATGTAAATTATTTATCAAGAGAAAACAATTTTCACACTGCATTAGCAGCTCAGTGAACATCAAAATGAATTTCTAGTTTAATAAAAACACAGAACTCTGAGTCTTGGTTGTTTGTTGTTAAAAAATGTTCAGATATTATAAATGTATTCCTCTGTTTCTGTCCCTGTGAAGTATAGGTCCCTTACACATTGTCTGTTGTCTTTGAGATTTCAACATATAGCAGGTTAGACCCCATAAATGAAACCTTCCTTTGACAGGCTTACACTAATAGACATCAATGTGAGCTGCAGACATCTAGAAATTGCATTAAGCTTAGTAAATCCGGTGGAATAGTCAGTCAACATTCATCCACTTTTCCTCCCATTTGCATGATCTTCTCTAAAGCACATATGCATATGATGTTAAGGGCAGGGTAACATTTCGTCGATCATACAAAAGGTGTGCTGACAGGCACACCAGAGTGTGTGCGCAATCCCGATGACAGCTGCATTGTGCTCCCAGGCTGAGGCACAGGTTTGATAAATAACACACACAACAATACATTTGAAACAAGGTGCAAAAGTCTCTGGAAAAATGTGGCCCTTGGCTTCTATTTCACAGTTTTACTACCTTTTCCATCACATTTCTTTCTTTGTCAGTTATCTTTTTTCATTTTGATCTTGCTTTTTTTCTTGGCAGTAATAACTCCAAGACAAAGTCCTACAAAAAACTAAAAAAAAAACCCAAAAAAACATAACAATTGGTCTAACTTCCAGCTTGCCTTGACAACATGTTCAATTATGGGGACATACTCAAATAACAGTCATCACCAATTTTAAAAGTCTTGAAGTCTATTAGATAATTTCTCATCTCTTTGCCCCTCAGTGTGAGTTGCTCTGGTTCCACATGTTGGAACAAATGCTCTATTGCAACCAGTTTTGCAATAAAACCCAGAATTGCAATAATTTTATTGCAAAACTGGTTGGGGTGATGAAACTGACAAAACTCTTATTGCAATTAGTTACAATAAGAGTTTGCAATGAGAGTTTCATCAGTTTTGTCATCCCAATCAGTTTTGCAATAAAAAATGAGAATTGCAATAAACTTTTTTAAAGAAGAAAATCCCTATTCATTTGACTGTGTTCTAAATCGTTCCACATATGTTTCTACACTGCAGCAAGATGATAAGTAAGCCTAAATGGGCTGATCAGCAAAGAAAGTGACTAATTATGTGTTTCCCACATTAGGAATCCAAAAAACATGACCAAATGAAACAAAAAACTGGTTGGCAACTAATTGCAATAAGAGTCAGTTTTGTCATCCCAACCAATTTTGCAATAAAATTATTACAATTCTGGGTTTGACTGCAAAACTGTTTTTAACACTGCTGACTTCCACACTGACATCTTTATTTTCATGAGGGAAAAAATGTGCGACTCTTACCAAAGTGCTCTACTTCGAGAATGAAATAAGCATTTTCTTTTTATAAAACAAACACATCGTCAGACAATAAAAGCAGACCTCACCCATAATCACAGGAAATGAATGCAGAAAAATGGAGCTGTATCAATAAGCTGCAGACCACACTGATGTGATCGTTTAGAATGTTTCAGTTTCAATCTATTTCCTGTTCAGTTTTGACAATTCCATATCCTGTTATGTATTTAGTCTCTCTCCCTCCATCTCTCTGCCATATTGTTTTTTTTTACTTTGTGTAAAGAATTCTAAAGCATCTGTTTTCTGCAGTTTGTTTGGGCCATGCCTACGCTACATCTGACTGGGTGGCCTAGTTGATATTTATTGTATAAAACTCCTTTTCAACATCTCTACTCCCTCCCTTCATTGTGTACTGTCCATATTTTTTCCTATTGTCATTTTAATCTAAAAGCAAACACAAATACCACATATAACGCATGTTTATCCTTATAAACACAGGGATAAACAGAGCATTATGCATCTCAAGTTCCATTTAGATAAATATTAACATTTCTTTAGCTTACTATTTTTTTCATCATTTAGATTTATATTTCCATTATTATTATTATTATTATTATTATTATTATTATTATTATTATCAGTAGCAGTTATAGTAGTGTGTAGTATTGAGGAATTGAAAAGTGCGAGTGAAAAATAATGTGTTTTCATGATTAATATGCAAATGTATGAGATGAAAAATGGAAAAAGAAATAATGTCACCAGGTAGGTAGACGGCACAAATTTTATTTTGTTACTGTTACCAAAGAAGCACCAGATAACGCAGAGAAATGGGTAGAAAAAAAAAAGGCAGCTGTAAATAATGCATGGGAAAACAAGAAGATATGATTCCTACGTGCAGAACTAAGAATTATGTGATTTGCAGGTAAAAATTCTTAAAAAAGAAAGAGTAAGGGAAACAGTGTTACTATATCAACACATATACACCAATGCTCTTTATTTTTCCTATCAGATGTAGCCTACTTTTGGGTGACTGTGTGAGACAAATATGTTTTAGACTGACACTGAACTGGTAATTTGTTACCCCCCCCCCCACACACACACACACAATCTCCTTCAGTTTCAGGCCAGGACCACTTTTATGGGAACAATTTATTTTTTCAGCCTGTAGTCACTGAATTTGACAACCCATCTTTGTTCTGGCCCCTTTCCACTTTTCAATATGCATGTGAAAAGGCTGAAGCAGGTGAACCAACACCAAAAGCAATAACAGCCATCATGGTCTTCCATTCATGAAAAGCCAAAAAAGAGAGAAAAAAAGTATAGCTACAAGTGGTGATCATCGGGTTCCAAGCAGATGTAGACTTCAGGGTCTTGCATTGTTTAGCAACAGCTTTAAAAACCTAAGGTGTGCTACACATTAATTTTCAAAGCAGCACTGCATAACGTTCTTGTTTCTGGTAAGAACACTGAAAAAAACTGCAACTGGCCTAATGGTTCGGGATGTGGACTGGTGACTGGAGGGTCGCTGGTTTAATCCCAGGACTGGCAGGACCAGATCTGGGTGGGACGGATGACAAAGCAGTGTTTGCCTCATCCTTATTAACCCCATGCACAAGAGCAAGGCCCTTAACCCCAACTGCTCCAGTGGAGCTGCTCAGCAGCCACAGGTCAGTCTGTAGTTGTACTGGGCCACTTTCAGGTGTGAATGCGTAACTGTGTGAGTGTGAACAGGGCGTCTTTGAAAAAGAGAGGATGCCTCTAAATAGACCTCCCCTGTATAAGTAAAGGTTAAATAAATACATTAAAAAACTATGGCAACTATGACCTCAGTCTCAACAGCCAATCACAGAGTACTTTGTGTTAGTGGCTAAAGTTATTCCCTGTAATTCTCTGTTGGAACTAAGCTCATAGTCACCATACTTGTAGTCCTTTCAGTGATCCTAACAAAATGCATGGCATGATGTTGTGTTGCATGGCATTGCATGCTGTTGCGTGGCATTAAGTTGTATTAAGTTAGTTACATTTCGTTATGTTATGCTATGCAACGTATAATGTAGTCACCCTCCTAGATAATTCACTTAACATGGTTGATTTCATGATGGGGAGACGGCAGGCAGTACCTGTCGGCAGTAACACATCCAGCACTATCACTCTGAACACAGGGGCACCCCAAGGATGTGTGCTGAGCCCCCTCCTCTTCACTCTACTGACCCAGGAGTGCACACCGACACACAGCTCCAGCCTCTTCATCAAGTTTGTGGACGACACAACTGTGGTAGGTCTTATTAACAACAGAGATGAGACAAACTACAGGAGCGAGGTGAGCCACCTGGCCATGTGGTGTAGAGACAACAATCTCTCTCTGAACGTGGAGAAGACGAAGGAGATTGTTGTGGACTTCAGAAGAGCACACACCTAGCATGCTCCCCTGACCATCAATGGTGCTGCTGTGGAGAGGGTGAGCAGCACCAAGTTCCTGGGTGTGTACATTATGGAGGACCTCTCCTGGACCACCAACACTGTATCACTGACCAAGAAAGCTCTGCAGCATCTCTACTTCCTCCGCAAACTGAGAAGAGCCAAAGCCCCAGCCCCCATCATGTGTACCTTCTACAGAGGCACCATCAAGAGCATCCTGACCAGCTGCATCACCGTGTGGTACAGCGCCTGCACTGCGTCCTGCCACAAGACCCTCCAGTGCATACTGAGAACAGTTGAGAAGATCGTCAGTGCCTCT
The DNA here is from genome assembly GCA_020510985.1 of Pholidichthys leucotaenia. Lineage (NCBI taxonomy): Eukaryota > Metazoa > Chordata > Actinopteri > Cichliformes > Pholidichthyidae > Pholidichthys > Pholidichthys leucotaenia. The sequence goes on along the minus strand of CM035850.1, from coordinate 60,253,471 downwards.
CTTCCCTCCCTTGAGACCACCTACAGCACCTGCCTCAACCGCAAAGCCCTCTGCATTGTAGATGATCCCACCCATCCATCACACAGCTTCTTCAGTCTGCTGCCATTAGGGAGGAGACTGTGGAGTCTCCGGATCAGGACCAGCAGACTCAGGGACAGCTTCATCCACTCTCTCCCTGCTCTGCCCCCTCTCCCCCTTTTGCCCTCCTCCCACATGAACCCTGGACTCTGCCCCCCCCAACAACAACTGAACTCTGCCATCCCCAGGTACTGTTCACTCCCACACACACACACACACACACACACTGATTTCAGGAGCTTCACAAACTGAACTCTGTCATCCAGGAACTGTTCACTCCAACACACGCACACACTGATCTCAGGGCTGCACCAGTCACTTTATGAAGCAATGGACTGCTCTCTTTGCACTACATGCCACTTTAACCCTCTATTAGGTGCCGTACCATGGCTGCCTCATCCATCCAGGTGGATGCAATGAATTTCCCTCTGGGATTAATAAAGTATACAAAATACAAAAAAAAAAAATGTGCCCTGATATGTGCCTTAAGCCACTACATGCTGTCTTAATTTTAACCGTATTTAGTTATTTTGCACACCCTTAGTATTTTTAGTTAGCTTCTGGTTGGGGGTTGGTTTTCTTTGCACTGATGTTTGATGTTCAATGTTTAATGTTTGGTGTTAGATGTTATACTTTATATTCATATTTCCTACTTAGTGTTTACTTTGCTGCACCGTGGGTCTCAGAATAATGTAATGTCAATTCCTGCATGTGCTGTACATATGACAGAACTGACAATAAAGTTGACTCTGACTTTGACTTGATAGAAAAAGGCACTTTATTAGAGGAATTATCCATAATGTGCACCAAAAAATGTAAATAAGCTGGTGTAGCGATATGTGACTTATAATTATGATCAGGTCTAAAGATGATTTAATTTGTATTAAAGTATCGGGACCTGAGATTTACTCCGGGTCCACATGCAGGAAAAGTTTATAGTAAACACTCGTCGGGGCCCCAGCTCACCTCTTTAGTGAGCACTTTTAGTCATTAATTTCACTTTATACCAGTTTAATCACTCAATAAATTAATTAATAATCAGTCTCAAAATTTTAGTGAATTCGATACTGGGGCTTTGAAACCAGACTCAGAATGAAATAAATTCCCAACAACTTCTCTTATTTTTCAAGTTTTTATTAAAATGAAATGATGATTAAAGGACATTGAAATGATTTGCATTAACCATTAAATTAAATTTGTAAATGATAGAGTAACAATGTGAACATTTGCAGAACCAGGGTGAAAATGTAAGCTGAATTTAAACCAGTTTGAAGTTAATGGATTATGGAAAACTGAATGCAAATTTATGGGGAAAATTAAACTAATTGTATGGAAAATTCTGGATTACTCTTAAGAAAATGAAAATGGAATTTTAATGAAAAGAAGAGTTATATTAATTGCTCTTTAATTTTGTATCTGATCAGATACTGAATTATTCTCAAATCTCAGACGTTTTATTCAGCAGATGAATAAAGAATGCAGCTCACGTGACCTTGCATGGTGGAGATCCTTCGTCGTAATCTCCTCGAAGTTTTAATTGTAGATGGCACCCAAAACCAGAATATCTTGCCAGCAGATATTCGGACATGGTACGGCAGCTTTCCAGTCTATTGTCACAAGATGAGATTTTGAATGTATCGATCACAGGTGGGCTGAGGTACAGCGAAGATGATGACGGTGTTTTCTTCAGGCAGTGTAATGGCGAGCTACGTCAAGGCTGTCATGGGTCAGTGGCTTCTCCCAAGGGAATTCGATAATAATTACAAAATCTGATCCCACAACGAAATTAAACAACAACTTTCTGACTTAGTGGAGTGAAAATAGCATCTAGTGTGGAGGTGGTCAATATAAACATAAAAATAAAGTCAAAATTAAAAACGGTGAGTTTAAAGAAAGTTTAACAGGAGGAAGTTATAAAAATAGACGTCTAGGAGCGGGAGTTTGACTCCAAATTAGGATTTGAGCTCAGGAAAGAAAAGAATTAATTCCTAGACATTTAAAGAAAAACATTAAAATATACAGAAGTTTACACAAACTCAATATTTCATGTTCTCTTTTCTGAGGTGATCGTAGAAAAAGCATGTGCGAGAAGGCTCCTTTGTTCTGTGGCAGTGAAGTGATGTCTTTGTTCTCCTGTGGTGCTCTGCCGTGAAGTGAAGTGAAGGAGAAGAAGAAGAAAATGAAAAGAGGTTGTCTCTCCTCTTCATCTGCGGACAACTTTTGCGGGCTTCCGGTAGTGATGTGCGGATCGATCCTGAAATATCGATACCTCCGATACCGGATCTTTACGCTCTAAAATCGATACTCAAATCAAAATATCGATACTTTTGATACTTAAGTCATTTGAGGTAAGGTATAAGATAAGATAAGATAAGCCTTTATTAGTCCCACAATGGGGAAATTCCAGGATTGCAACAGCACAGGGATAGCAACACTCAGAGCAATAATCAGAAGGCAAGAGAAAAACAAGAGCAACGAGTATACATACTGTATATATACAGTATATCCTTAACAGAAACACGGTGAAAAGTAACTAAACTATTGAGATGTTGTCTAAGTGACACACGGTTGGTGGGACTACTTTTTCTTCCGCCTGGGTAAGTGCGTCATGCATTTTTTTAGATTTAAAAGACATATTAGGCGTAGTCGCAAAAAATATCGGTATCGGTATCGCCGATACCAGCCTGAATTTTACTCAGTATCGGATCGGAAAGGAAATCAGTGGTATCGAACATCACTAGCTTCCGGGGATTGGCAGGAGCCCCAGCCAATAGTCTTCCTTCGTGGGCGGGTTTTATGAACTTTAGTCCAATGAACAGGCTTTTGTCTTGTAAGGAACCAATGGAGTGAAAGAGCTGGAGCCCAGCATATGCTGGGTGATGACTGGCTGATACCAGTCCTCACAGAATGGCACACAATTTTAATACACTGGGGATCCCTTACCCTACTTATGTATAAAGTCTAAGCTAGCTTTAGTGATTCATGCAACTTTATAACTATTCATTCATTCATCTTCTTCCACTTAATCCTTTTTGGGTCACGGGGGGGCTGGAGCCTATCCCAGCATCTTTGGGCGGGAGGCAGGGTACACCCTGGCCAGATCTCCAGTCCATCGCAGGGCCAACACAGAGAGACAGACAACCATTCACTCCCACAGTCATACCTAAGGACAATTTAGAATCCCCAGTTTGATGCCAATTAACCTAACTTGCATGTTTTTGGCATGTGAGAGGAAACCGGAGAAATCCCGGAGTAAACCCACGCAGACACGGGGAGAACATGCAAACTCCACACAGATCACTATTGGTCGGGGGCTGGGATTTGAACCCAGGATCCCCCGGCCAAGGGTGAGTTGATGTGCTGCTGCAGTGCTAACCACTCCGCCACCACGCCACCCCAACTTTATAACTAGTGCTTTTAAATTAATATGCAAGAATAAACATCCATTGAAAGATTTTAACATGCACATATTTAAAATCAAGCACTAATATGTACTTCAAACCCAATGATTGTCCACAGAATATTAAAGTCCCACCAAGGCAGTGATCTTCAATAAATGGTGTCCTTAGAATTGTCCTGAGAAATGAAACTTGAAGAGTTAATTTCAGTTCAAAACTTGTACAGTCAAAGTGAGCGTCTACTCCATAGATGTCCACCAGGGGTAGTGTCGAGCTTTGGACAATCCAAGGTCTTAGTGAATGCCTTTTACGGTATGCCTGTTGAATATAAACCTGTCTTAGTTGAGGAAGTCCCCAAGTTATTTATGATGTGAGTTAATAGATTGAGAGCATTCGTTAGCTTTGCTCAACAAAGGAATGTTGGTTCAGCTGTGGTCCTGAGATGAAAAAGTAGTTCTTGACTGGTCTTTTCCTGGGTGAAACAATGTCTTTAAGATGAAGAATAATTTTATTGATGGGCCAAAGCAAGATGATGCTACACTGATGGGAAAGCCAGTAATTGAGATGGATGGTGGAGCAACATCAGCTGGTTTTGAATTAAATTCATCCTTTTTCCTTGAAGAGAAAGTCTTGGAATTCAGACCCTTGTTATAAAACCCCCTTTTCAAAACAAACAAGAAAGCCAGCGCTTCAAAGCCACCTTCCATGGCCGAATTGATCCCCTGCAAGGAAGTCTGGAGTTACCTTGCCTACATCAATCTACTCAGAGGACTCACGTTTCAACAGTTTTATGACTGGATAATGACCTGAGATTGTCCAGATGCAGGTAAAAGTCCTCATTCCTTTCTCTCAAAACTGTGAAAGTCCAACAGTGTCCCCAAATGGACAAGTGAAGTATTATGCCCCATTCTCAAACTAACAAGGATCCCACAGGAAATTAACTTTTTATCTTTAAGATTCTCACTTTTCAGAAGATATTTCTCAGAACACACTGGAAGTTATGGCTGGACCCCGATGGACAATTATGATTTGAAGTGTTTCATTAATCATTGATTTGAATGTATTTTATGTTTGAAAAGTGTGTCACAAGAAAATTACTTTCACTTCATGTCACTATGAAATTGCATTTTATGGATATGCATGTTTATTGTAGTAATAATGAAAAGTAGTCATGAATCGCTTAAGTTGATTAAGAATAATTAAGAATTATAAGCTTTATAATGTGAATTTCAGCTTAACTGTTCAACTCTGTGCAGACCGTAGGCCATCTGACTGGAAACAGCCCATCACCAACCAGTCTTGTTCATGATGACACCTCTTCCATTCTGTTGGTCAGTTTCAGACAAAGAAACCCTTCCTGATTAGACAAGAGGTTTGTTCAGGCCACCCCTGTCTCCAGTTCTCAAATGTAATTGATTCTTTTTACTGCCAGTCAGGTTTTTTTTTTTTTCTTTTGGAAAGTGCTCACTTTTTTTCCTCTTGTCCTGTCAAGCAGCTAGGTGAGTAGAACATAAATCTGCTTCCCTTATTGTGCCAAACAGATTTATTTTGCCAAAAGGAACATTATACAGTACATATATTTGTATGTACTGTATATTATTTATAAACTTCTCTTGTAATAACTTTTAATACTTTTAATACCCATTAAGGGCCTGGCGGGGGGGGGGGGGGGAAAGGAGGGTGCGGAGGGAGAAAGAAAAGAGAGAGGAAAAAAACAGAGAAGACAAACAGAATAACACAACTGAAACAAACAGAAGACAAACTGTTTCTTCTACTAAAAAGGTCTCATCACAAGTTAGGTATCTGCACCTGTTAAAGGAGAGACATATGTGTGTGCATGTGTGTGCGTGTGTATGACAGCACGCACAAAGTAAATGTGCACGTGTGAGTGGTTTGCCAGGGAACATACAAAGAGGGTGGCAGGTCACAGCAACACCCAGAAACCCTGAGCAAGCAAGACAGCGCCACCAACCCCGACAGAACATAAATATCCTGAGGTCAGCAAGCCCAAGAACAACCAGGAATCTGCCCCAGAAGGGACGGCTGAGGGAGGCCGGGTTGCCAAGCTGCCAGCGCGGTGCACCCCTGCCCCTGGACCGTCCCCAAGCGCCAGAAGGCCAGTGTCATCCCCCCCCCAGACCCCCAGAGCGGGCCCGCAGCCGCCCCAACACCACCGACACACACCCTGGGAACCCCCAGGCCCCCACGCCCAAAGAAGGCAGCAGCAAGGCACAGGAGCCCCACAGGGGGCCAGCTCCTCCAGTCCAAGGAAGCCCATGCAGCCAGGAGGTGCCAGTGCTCACTTTCAAAAGTTGGAAAACTCCAGTTTTGAGAGTTTGAACCTCCTTCTCTCTTGCCTGGAGTAAAACTCTGTTTCTGTCTTCCTATACATATTCGAAACATTTTCTTTTTAAGTTTTTCTTTGTTTCTTTTTCTTAAATCATCATGCCAAGAGGATTGATTTTGATTTCCCTCACACTTAACTAAAACTTATTCTCACTCCATTACCACAATGTCAGAAGAACTTGGGCTTTGTGGTTTGAAATATTTCTTCTTTTCCTTTAAGTTTTGTGACTCTGATCGGACTTTAAATGACCTAGACCAGGGGTGTCCAATCATGTGCCATGGACAGCCAAGTTCCTGCAGGTTTTCTCTTCTACCCAGTCTCTTCAGCAGGTGTTTTCACTTATCAACAATCAGTGGGAAGAAATTCAGTGGAATCTGCTGTTGAAGACACTGGTTGGAGGTAAAACCTGCAGGGTATTGGCCCTCCATGTGCCATATACAGTATGTATATCACATATAAATATATATAAATATATATAAATATATTTATATATAAATATATATTTATATATTTATGTGTACATATGTACTGTATATTCACTGCTCTTATTTTCTCATCTTCTAAATTATTGCTCTGAGTGTTGCTATTCCTGTGCTGCTGCAATCCTGGAATTTCCCCATTGTGGGACTAATAAAGGCTTATCTTATCTTATCTTATCTTATGATTGGACACCCCTGCCCTAGCTGCTCCTGGACTCTGGTTTGTTCCTTCTGAAGTCACGTTCTGACCCATACTGATGAAGTTCAGCTCAAAGAAGCCAGCTACACCATTCATTCAGTTCCTGTTGGTTGCAGCTTGGTGTTTGGAAGAAATTATCTGCTGGCAGATAATTTCCATGGTTCCACCTGATGGACTCATTCAGATCCATTGATGTCTCTCATTACCCTCTGCTACCAGAATAAGCATGACCCATTTTCTCACTGCTGAGCTCAGTTCTGATGTCAGTCCGAAATGAATTATTCAAAATTTCTCCTGTTAAGATACAGGTCTGATTGCAAACTCTGATCAGAGATATGAAAATTTAGAAAAAGTAATATTTTTCTTTTCTTTATCAACCTCTATGATTTTAAATTTCTCTTTTGCAAGTTTTCCTTTTTTAGCAAATCTCTGTCAGTAAGCATTTTTATTTAAATGCACGCCCTTTTTACAGTAACCTTTGGTTTATTCCATTTCACAACTCCATAGAGGTGTCATACAACTTAATTTCATATTCTCTTCTGTGGTTCCACATGAGTCCATGCTGTAAACTCTCAGAAATTTGAATGTGGTGTTTGATACCTGTTGATCATTTCACATTGCCTTAAAGTCACTTGAATGTAATACCTTTTCTAAGATGAGGTTTATTATTAAACTGTTAAAAGGTACATTGAAGCTTCTGCTTGATTTTTTTCTTGTATGTGTGTCCGTTCTCTCATTTAATGCAGAGAACTCACAAATGTTTGATACTGATTCATCACTGGTACAAATATTAAATTATTAATAAAATTGCCTGGTGCTGGTGCCCCAAACAAATTTATGTATGCTGGTAATGAAAAGAAATCTTCACTCCCACTCACATATACACTACCGTTCAAAAGTTTGGGGTCACTTAGAAATGTCCTTATTTTTGAAAGAAAAGCACTTTTTTTCAATGAAAATAATTTTAAACTAATCAGAAATGCACTCTATACATTGCTAATGTGGTAAATGACTATTCTAGCTGCAACTGTCTGGTTTTTGGTGCAATATCTACATAGGTGTATAGAGGCCCATTTCCAGCAACTATCACACCAGTGTTCTAATGGTACAATGTGTTTGCTCATTGCATCAGAAGGCTAATGGATGATTAGAAAACCCTTGTGCAATCATGTTAGGTCTGCAATGCTGTAATTGCTGCAAATGGAGGATTCTTTGACGAAAGCAAAGTTTGAAGGAAAAAATTATTATTTCAAATACAAATCACTATTTCTAACCTTGTCAATGTCTTGACTATATTTTCTATTCATTTTACAACTCATGGGGGTAAATAAGTGTGACTTTTCATGGAAAACACAAAATAATTGTCTGGGTGACCCCAAACTTTTGAACGGTAGTGTATATTTATATTAATGGTTGTACCCGCATAACCACTACGATGGATGGGTGGGTGGATGACAATGTGGAGGAAGTTGGCCAACTTGGTGCCCATGTGAAACCATTACGTTGTACTCTGGATCCACAGAATCAGAGCAAAGGCTACAGGTTTGGGGTTTTTTTTGTATTTGAAAAGTACCTGGAGCTGGTATTAAAGCAAAACTTATACAGCATTCATTTTTCATTTCTAACCATTTCTTCCAAATCAGAGCCACACTTAAATGATGCTCTTTTAATAAATTATCTCTCTCCCCAGACTACTCATACTATGACACAGTCCTTCACAAATCAGAGTTTCAGTTGAGCCATCAACTGTTGTAGGTTAGCTTAGAGATCAGTTTTTGGGAAAATGGGTTGAGGTTTTTTTTTTTGTTGTTTTTTTTTGTTACTTATTTGTACCCGTAGGTAGATTTGGTTTGCAGTCTGGTGACAAGCCACCGGCTGCTGGTCGCTGCGTGCGCGAGCGCCCTAAACCTACATGTTTTTGGTATGCGGGAGGAAACCGGAGAAATCCCGGAGTAAACCCACGCAACACGGGGAGAACATGCAAACTCCACACAGCTCACTGTTGGTCGGGGGCTGGGATCGAACCCACGATCTCATGATCCCCGCGATTCCCCCGGCCGAGGGTAAACTGTGCTGCCACAGTGCTAAACCACTGCGCCACCGTGCAGCGTGAGGTTGACGCACTAGCATGACTAAAGTAAAAGGTAGAAAGCAATGGAGCAAAGTGATCCGGATGCAATCAATTGTAAAGCTCCCCCCCAGACTAACTTCAGTAGTAATTTATTTGCAATCCACATTCTTACAACACTCTATGGTCAAATGTTTTAAAACAAGATGATTTCATGGTTATATTTGAAATAAAACCATTCACGGAATGTCAGGCAGCAGATTAATAAAAGTGTAAATGGGTTAGAGGCAAAGTATTAGAAAACTGATATTTTTATGCTTTGACAGGATTGATAAATGCATTTCTTATAGCTGAGATCAAGTACAGCAACATAGTCTTGAATTTATGTGAGGGGAGCATTTTACAATTTTATCTACAAAATCCATTATAATTATATTTAAGATGAGCTGATATCAAGACATGCACAATGTCAGACAACCAAGCACTAAAGCTTTTGGCACATTAGTCCACGTAGGTACTTGGCTTGTTAGGTTGGTAATTTTATAGGCATTTTATTACAGAATAAAGAAAGTTGTAAATATGTATGAAATGCACAAGTAATCATACAATACTGTCTGCCAGGTTAAGAAGAGAGGTGACAATAAGAGAGCAGCAGTATGATTTCATGCCAAGAAAGAGTACTACAGATGCAATGCATACTTTGAGTGTTGATGGAGAAGTACAGAGAATGTCAGAAGGAGGTGCACTGTGTCTTTGTGGAGCTAGAGAAAGCGTACGGTAGTGTACCAAGAGAGGAAATGTGGTACTGCATGAGGAAGTCCGGAGTGGCAGAGAAGCATGTGAGGGTAGTGTAGGACATGTTCTGTATGAGGACAGCGAGATGGTGGTGAAGTGTGCTTTAGGAGTGACAGATGGATTCAAGGTGGGGGTGGGATTACATCAGGGATCGGCTCCGAGCCCCTTCTTCTTTGCCATGGTGACAGACAGGCTGACAGACAAGGTCAGGCAGGAGTCTCTGTGGACTATGATTTTGCAGAGGGCATTGTGATCTGTGGTGAGTAGGGAGCAGGTGGAGGAGAACCTGGGGTGGTGGCAGTAGGTGCTGGTGAGAAGAGTGATGAAAGTCAGTCAGAGCAAGACAGAATACATGTGTGAATGAGAGGAAGGTGGGTGTAATACTGAAGATGCAAGGAGTAGACTTAGTGAAGGTAGATTAGTTTAAATACCTGGGGTCAACTATCTAAATGGGAAATGGCGTTCACTTATACCGTGCTTTTTCTCATCTACAGATAACCAACACGCTTTACAGATCCTGCTCTCCACCCATTCACACACACATTCACACAGTGATGGCAGCAGAGCTGCCATACACAGGCGCTGGCCCTACCCACCAGGAGCAACTGGGGGTCTAATGCAATGGAAAATGAAGAAGAGAGTGCAGGTGGGGTGGAGTGGGTGGAGATGAGTGTCAGGGGTGATTTGCGATGGAAGGACGGCAGCTAGAATAGCGAGATGTGCTATGATGTATGGTTTGGAGATTGTGGCACAGACAAAAAGAAAGGAGATGACACCGGAGGTGGCAGGGTTGAAGATGCTAAGATTGTCATTGAGAGAGAACAGGGACAAGATTGTCTGTGGTGACACATAACAACACACACTGACACTAGCTGTTAAATACGAGGCCCTCCTCAGAAATACAAGGCACTTGAGTCAGAAAAGCAGATTTAAATGCCATCAATATATATGAAAATGACTATAGTAGTTTTGCATTTTAAAGAGCCATTATGAATTCTGCTCACTAGACGAACCTTGTTTTAATTGCGGCAACTCTACCTGCCAAACAATATCCTTTCAGATATGAAAAGGTTAAGTAGAGCTCTGCCAGAATATAAATATGAAGACACGGGGATCAATGTAGGTGTGTGAAGGTGTGGCAGTTTTGAGAGGATTGACCTTTACCGGGTCAGATGAAACTGGTCTATTAGAGGGGGAAAAAAGAGAGAAACGAGAGGGAAATTGGAAGCAGAATTAAGCACTATACCTGACTGGCAACAGCTCGTATAAACGATGACGTGTGAGCTGTGTATGTATGTGAATACTTTCATGTGACTTCAGGGGGGCTCCATGCAAGGAACATCAGTTTGACTCGCAGCTTGTGTGTGTACTGTAAAGTGTGGACTGTGTATTTCTGCAGGTGGAGCCTCTTAGATCTGTGACAATGTTTTTTTTGTTTTGTTTTTTTTTAACCTCCTGCAAGCAAATTAAGCTGACGGCAGCACCAGTCGGCACATGGCTCAGCAACTGGTAATCACATTAAGGCACAGCTGTACTCCGCTGTAGGGCCTTGTGACACCAGCGAGCTAAATATCTTCAAGTCAAACTCAATTCAAACTGGTGTCTACGCTCAAACAAAAGTGAGAGCATGTGAATGTGCCATTTATAATGCACACGACAGCATCCGTGAGGCTGTGAGAGAAAATTCTTCAAGTCAGATCTGTTTGAATGCGTGTGTGCAAAGAAAATTAAAATAATCTATGTGAGACGACAGAAGCATGGGCGTCGCAACATTAGGGCGTCATATTAAATGCCGAGTTGGATCATACTGTGAATAAACGCGTCACTTGATGGGAAGTTTTCGGCGAGTCGGTGGGAAATAAGGGCTTTGTACTTGTGAGTGTGGAAGGAAGCACAAACGGCAGAACAGACTGCATGAGTAGGATCAGGAAGGAAGAGCCCGAGGTGCTTCTATGCAGCAGAAAGCACGCAGATTTAAGGGAACCTGAGCAATAGAATCAGTGATTTATTTTCTGTTTGGTGCCGGTCCCAGCCTGCACATTTTTTAAATAAAAACAATATTAGTGCAAAGAATACCCACAGCTGTGTGACGGTGGTCTGGCCCTTTTTTTTTTTTTTTTTTTTTTTTTTGGTTTTCTGTATCCCATTCATTCCCCTCTTATACCTCAGGCTCCCACTGCTCTGTTAGCTTATCCAAAATGATCCCAATCAATATTGCTTCACTCCACGGCTGGTCATTGTATTCCTAAGAGCTCGGCACACACACGCGCACGCACACAAACAACCTCCGCGTGCCGCAAAGTTACTACAGAGGGCATCAGAGGATAAGTGCCGCTGACACATTTTACAGCCTAAATTTATGAGTTGCTACCTGTTAAAAGGGAGAGAAAGGACTTGAAAAGGTGGGAGGCTTAAAAAGGCACCACTTGGCTCTCGCGCTCAAGTAGGTTTAATGTTTGTGCACTCATCTCTCTGTCTTTTTTTTATTGTATCTCACCTGCATCAAGTGTATACCTGCCAAATATGAACTAATAAGCAAACAGAAATGTGTAAAAGAGACCACTCAGGTATTTTGGAGGTGTGATTGCTGAGAAATGTGTGACAGGCTGTTAAGGTTAATTTTAGATGCAAGCCCTTGGCACCATTGTTGCATGCGATATTTTCACCTCTTATTAACAAGCTCACACAATGGCGAAGGAAATATAGGTACAGTGCACGTACATGCTCTCATTAAAACTGTTTCTCATATTCCCAGTTTATTTTTGAGCCCGTTTTGGTATTTGGTTTTTCATCTGTTGTCCAAATTTGAGTCAAACAGTTGGTTAGCCTCTCTAAAGCCATTCAGTATGGATGTGGAAAGCAAATCAAACACTTTCAGCGTCTGGTGCTCTCTGATGGTAAGCCGTTTGTGCAGCACAGCAATGCTGAATATTGAAAACCAGACATGTGAAATTTATGAGTCCAGGAGGTGAGGACTTAATTTAATGGTTTGTGAATATATGCATCATAGTCGCAATGTTTGCTGATCTCATTTCATAAAAGCTTCAAAATGCTCCAAGGATTTTTGTTTGTTTGTTTGTCATATGCATGAGCGTCATATATCCTGCTGTCGCTTTGCTTACATTGACAATGGCCTATTTTCTGCTATTTTCAGGGGCACTCTTTTTTCCTTGGTTCACAAATAACAATAAACCAGATGAGGTAAAAGGAAAAACCCTCCTCATCACTTTGTTTAAACTTTACAAATCCCAAAATTTGTCATTAATTCTTTTGTTTTTCTTTGTCAAGCCCAGCAGCTTGACAAGCAGCAATATCTGCTTGCATTATTGTGCCAAACACATTTACAAAAGCAGCTCTGCTCATATTTGATATATGCTGTATATCAGGGGTGTCCAGTCATGTGCCATGGAGGGCCAAGACCCTGCAGGCTTCACCTCCAACCAGTGTCCTCAGCAGCAGATTTCACTTAATTTCTTCCCACTAATTGCTGATAAGTGAAGACACCTGCTGAAGAGACTGGGTAGAAGAGAAAACCTGCAGGGTCTTGGCCCTTCATGGCACATGATTGGACACCCCTGCTGTATATAAATAGTATTTATAGACTCTTCTTAAGATAAGATAAGCCTTTATTAGTCCCACAATGGGGAAATTCCAGGATTGCAACAGCACAGGGACAGCAACAGCTGTCCCTGTGCTGTATATTGCTGTATATATTGCTGTATAATAACTTTAATACTTTATTTATATTGTCTTACTTATGCTGGACCTGTCAGGAGGGATTGGGGGAGGGAATTAAAGGGATATGACGTGGTCAGAAGGGGTGGGGGTTGGGTGAGTGGGGAGGGGGAGAAAAGGAAAGAAAAACAAAGGAACGGAAAATACAACTGTTGCTTCCAAGACGATCTCAGCATGAGTCTAGTATCTGCACCTGAAAAAAACAGGCAGACATGTGTTTGTGTGTGTGTGTGGTTTGCCAGGAAAAATACAAAAAAGAGGGTAGCCCTGCAGCCCCTACAAAGCACGAATGCCCCAAGGCCACCCAGCCCCAAAACATTGAGGCACGTACCCCAGGAAGAAGGGGAAGAGGGTGGGGCCACTGGACGGCCGGGGGTGGCGCGCTGTGGCCCTAGGCCAGCTGGCCCCATCCCTGACATCAGGAGCTCTTTTATAAAAATGGTTGCAATTGATAAACTGTAACTCCAATTTAGATGTCAATACCCTGAAATTAAAGCTGAGAATCTGCACCTTAAGGGCATATGGATTATATAGTTGTATCTTGAACATGTTTAGGTAAACAGTTAGAGTAACAAAACTTGCGTCAGCGTCCAGAACAGAATCCCCAAACCTCTTTAATCTTATTTTTATAGTTTTGCGCAAGCTGGAGCCAACTTTTCTTGTCCTTTTAGATCAGTACTGGTGTATGTCTTAGAGTTCGGACATGAAGCCCTTCAGCGTTTAGTATGTGCCAGTAATGAAGTAATGAGTGATGCAGCATTCCAAAAGTTGAACTTTTTTCAAGTTTAAATGGTCCAACCTCTGACAGTGTTTTTGTGTCAAGGGTGTTGAGCACATTAAACCCTGAATTACACAGAAAATGAAGGGAAAAATAGATGCTCCCAGTGAAAAAAAAGTTCTCTGTGGACATGCAGCCAAAAACTATGTAGTGTCACATGGGGACACCATAATAATGCAGGGTTGGGTACTACAATTATATGAATATGGTTAATAATAATTAATAACTTGAATTATTAATTATTACTAACTCTTGCATTACCTCGTTTATAACACTAGGTGAGGCACCACTTGCTTTTGTTAGTAAGAGTAATCAAGAACTCTCTTTGGAAATGACTTTGCTTAAGAATTTGGCAATTAATAAGTTAAGCATTAACTAATAATTTAATTAGCAATATTTGATCAGTTTCATAATCAGGGTGTCAGTTCTTGACACTGTGAGATTCTGGAATCTGGACAGAGAAAGGAGCACACCCATGGACGGTTAGTGCATTTATTACAGAGAAGCCAAAATGACAATAGACATCTGTATAGTTTGTAAAATGGGAAGATAATCAAAAATAGCATGAACAGTGGTAATTTTGCATATATGAAAAAACAGCAATACTTAGATACACTATACACAAAATGTTAGGGATATTTGGCTTTCGGATGAAATTTATGGAAAATGTAAAAAGTTCACGCTACAGTGATATAATATCATGAAAGTAGGGCATTTAAGTAGAAGCATGCAATGGTGATTTCCTCATCACAAATAATGTACTGAAACAAAAGCTAACAATAGTGGTGGGCATACCACAACAAAAAATGTCAACGTCTCAATAACTTGTCATGCGCTCTTGAGCATCAATTACAACTCGACAACGACGTCTAATGCTGTTCACAAGTCGACTTATTGTCTGCTGAGGCATGGCATTCCACTCTTCTTGAAGGGCGGCCCTCAGGTCATTGAGGTTGTGGGGTGCAGGGTTGTGAGCCTCTACATGGCGACTCAGCTGATCCCATGGGTTTTCTAGGGGATTCAGGTGTGGAGAAAGTGCAGGACACTCCATTTGCGGTACCCCAGCCTCCAGCAGCCATTTCCTAATAATGCGACCTCGATGAGCTGGAGCATTGTTGTCCATGAAGATGAAATTAGGCCTGTATTGTTCATGCTGGGGCACAATGACTGCATTAATGATGTTATTCAGGTAGTATTGGATTGTCACTGTACCATTCACAAGGTGTAAGGCAGTTCTGTATGGACTAGACACACCTGCACAGAGTGTAACATGGTGAGTGTCTGATGAATAGCACTCTCCTTGATGTCTCCAACATTGTTGGCACCCATCATTTCTGCTCAACGTGAATCAACTTTCATCAGAGAACAACATAGAGGCACACTGGTCCCTTGCACAGTGTAAATGTTTCCTGGCCCATGCAAGACAATGACACCTGTCAGAATCAGAATCAGAATCAGAATCAGGTTTATTGCCATTGTTCATGTAGTACACAAACTAGGAATTTGTCTCGGTACAATGCTGCAACATTAAACATGATAAGATAAGAGAAATAAACTATACATGTAATAAAGTGTAGGATAAGATTAAGTGATACTGGTCAACAGTTAAAATATATATTAGCCAGCAGCAGATACTGTGGAGAACTATATAGTGCAGTCGGTAATGCAGGAAGAAAACAGTGATGATTGACATGAGTCTGGTTGAGCTGCTGTACATGGTGCACGAGAGTCACTTAGTGTTCAGCAGTCTAATGGCAGAGGGGAAGAAGCTGTTCATGTGACGGGAGGTTTTAGTCTGGATGGACCGAAGTCTTCTACCAGAGGGGAGGGGGGCAAACAGTACGTGACCAGGGTGTGAGGGATCGGCTATGATCCGGCCAGCACGCCTCCGGGTCCTGGAGATGTACAGATCCTGGAGAGATGGGAGCTTGCAGCCGATCACCTTCTCAGCAGTGCGCACGACGCGCTGCAGCCTTAGTCTGTCCCTGGCAGTGGCTCCTGCGTACCACACGGTTATGGAGGTGGTGAGGATGGGCTCGATGATGGCTGTGTAGAACTGCACTAACATCTTGGTGGGTAGCTTGAGCTTCCTCAGCTGCCGCAGGAAGAACATCCTCTGCTGGGCTTTTTTGATGAGTGAGCTGATGGTCAGCTCCCATTTGAGGTCCCTGGTGATGGTAGTGCCTAGGAAGCGGAAGGAATCAGCAGTGGTGATGGGAGAGCCTGAGAGGGTGAGGGGGGGCAGAGGAGTAGTGACTTTCCTGAAGTCTACAATCATCTCCACTGTCTTCAGAGCGTTCAGCTGCAGGTTGTTATTGCTGCACCAGGACGCCAGCTGGGCCACCTCTCTCCTGTAGGCGGACTCGTCGCCGTTGGAGATGAGCCCGATGAGGGTGGTGTCGTCCGCAAACTTGATCAACTTGACAGACTGGTGGCTGGAGGTGCAGGAGTTGGTGTAAAGGGAGAAGAGTAGGGGGGGAAGTACACAGCCCTGTGCCTGATGGTGTGGTCAGGTACCCTTGCAAGTCGTCTAGCACGCAGACCACGCTGATGTAAATGGTTCGAATGGTCTGACATGAGACTTGGGTGCCTCTCACCACCCTTAAATGTGCCTATAAAAAATTACAGCTTGGTTGGCTTAAAAAAAGAGAGAGA
This sequence comes from Pholidichthys leucotaenia, assembly GCA_020510985.1. Taxonomy (NCBI): domain Eukaryota; kingdom Metazoa; phylum Chordata; class Actinopteri; order Cichliformes; family Pholidichthyidae; genus Pholidichthys; species Pholidichthys leucotaenia. The sequence continues at coordinate 60,236,939 of CM035850.1, read as the reverse complement.
CCTAAAGATTATTTCCACTAGTCACGGATTCCTGTAAGAGATATCAAAGTTTAAAGAGAAATAAAAAAAAATCAAAGTTTTAGGCGGCTAAAAGCATTCCCCCACAAGACAGCAGGACCAGACAACATCCCTCGGCAGGCTCTCAGAGCATGTGCTGCCAAGCTGACTGATGTTCTCACAACCATCTTTAACCTCTCCCTCAACCAGAACATTGTCCCCTCCTGCTTCAAAACCACAACCATCGTCCCCCTCCCCCAAAAGAGCCCGCCGACCTGCCTGAATGATTACAGGCCAGTAGCACTCACTCCAATCATCATGAAGTGCTTCGAGAGAGTGGTGCTGGCCCTCATTCAGGACAGCATACCGGATACCCTGGACCCCCTGCAGTACGCCTACTGACCCAACAGGTCCACCTCAGATGCCATTGCTGCTGCAGTCCATTATTCTCTTTCCCACCTGGAAGACAAAGACTCCTACATCAGGATGCTCTTTGTTGACTACAGCTCCACCTTCAACTCAGTCATTTCCCACAAACTCACCTACAAACTGTCTTTACTTGGCCTGCAACCCACCCTCTGTGACTGGCTACTGAACTGTCTGACTGGCAGGCCTCAGTCTGTCAGGATGGATAACAAGACCTCAGCCAGCATCATCACAAACACAGGTGTCCCACAGGGTTGTGTTCTCAGCCCCATCCTCTACAGCCTCTTCACCCATGACTGTGTCGCCTCCCACAAGGACAATGTTGTCTTAAAGTTCACGGACGACACAGCAGTGACAGGACACATCACTGGTGGTGATGAAGCATCCTACAGGAATGAGGTGGCCAGCCTGGTGTCATGGTGTGAGGACAACAACCTTGTCATGAACTCCTGTGCGCCATTACACGGCGCACGAGGGAGAGAATGAAAAACCCAATCGCAGGAGTAGAGAGTGCTGTGTTTATTGAAATTCACCGAAGTGACAAATCCAACTTTTACCAAATACAGTTCAGTTAACCACACAGTATATGGAGAAGTGTAATGACAGAGTTGGCCACCAAGGATACAGGGCGCCTGCCAAATGCTCAACAGCCTGGTGAATATAGAGCCTGATGCTACAGGGCTGTGTAATGCACGAAACAGGAAAGGCGATCAGCCTAATGCTGCAGGCCTGCTAGCACAGGAGAAAAGGCTAAGAACACTTACAGGTCTGGAGCTAATTCGGGGCACGCCGTGCAGTCAGGAGGCAGAGGCAGAGAAGCGGACCAACCGAAACACCAAGGTATGGATCGTCTTGGAATGTCAGGCTGGGTAGAGCACTGGGAGTGAATAACCATACGGAGAGGGAAACGCTGCTACGTATGAAGGGGAATGTCCCGACAATCTCCTTTCTCAGCAGTGGCAAACAAATACTACAAACGCTAACAAGGAAAGAGATTGCCAGTGTGAATGTGTGGTCAGAACTGATTGGGAACAGGTGTGTGAGAGTGCATGTGAATGAGAGTGAATGGAGCGTGTGTATGTGTGTGTGTCAGTGTGTGTGTGTGTCGGTGTGTATGAGTATGTGTGTATGTGTGTGAGCACCGGTAACAGTGCAGCTGACGGAGCTTGACAGGAGGAGAGGGTGTGCCAGTGCTGTCAGAGGGAAAACTAGGACAAATCATAATGAGCCAGAACCGGGTTTGGCCTCCAAACCTGGATTCACGACAGCTCCCCCCCTCCCCCAGGGGAGGATACCAGACACCCCAGCACCATCAGCCAAAAAAGAAAGGAGACAACACCCCTCAAGGGAACCCCCCCCCCCCCCCCCGGCAACAAACACTAACCCAGGGTAGGAGGTGGGGGAAAACTGGTTAGGAGAGAAGCAACCAGTGAAAACACAATAGTACAAAAACAGACTGAAGAACAATCCCTCCTAATAAACCCCCAACCTGGAGCACTAACCCCCCTCTCCAGAAGTCCAAAGTTCGGGGGGTTGACCAGAGTCCCAGGCCCCCAGTATGGTAAGGAGTGGCAGATCAGGTGGCCTGCCCAAGTCCCAAGTCCAGCAGGCGACCCGTGGGATAGTGTCCGGCAGCCTGCCCGGGCCAATGGACCACCCGACCCATAAACCAAGAACCTTGGGTGGCCGACCAGTGTGGTGGAGCCACCAGGACCTGCGAGGATGGCGAGGCAGCCTCCATACTCGGGAACATCGGCGGCCAAGCCAAGGAACAGAAGCCCCCCTGCTATTCAAGGCTTGGAGCAGGAGGACCGCAGCACCCGCGATGGTCCTGGCCTGAGACATGGCTGCACCCACAATGGTCCCGGACTGGGACGTGGCTGCACCCACGATGGTCCCGACCTGAGACATGGCTGCACCCGCGATGGTCCCGGCCTGGGACATGGCTGCACCCACGGTGGACTCCAGCTGGTGCTCTACTGCACCCGTGGTGGACTCCAGTTGGGGCTCTGCTGCACCCGCGGTGGACTCGAGCTGGAGCTCTGCTGCACCCGCGGTGACCACCCCAGTGAGGGAGGTGATTATCCTCATGTCCTCAGGAGTCAAACCCCGATCCTCGGTTGCCTCCAACAGCTCTCCAACGACCCTGGCCGGAGGCTCCGAGTCCGAAGGGAGAAAGAGAAAAACCGGGTCAGGGTCACCGGCAGTGGTGGAGCCCAGTGTGGTGGTCCCAAGGGCTACTGTGAGCTGCCCCGGGTCCACCTCACCATGAGTTGGGCAGTGTGACATTAATATTGAAATTGCTGATATAATGGAACACACTTGCCTGAACTCTGGCTCCACCGCCGTCCAGGATGCCGGCGATCTTGGGTATGTGGGTTCCTCTGGTCCGTTGCCTCATCCCTGTCGGCCCCCTCCGTGGAAGCTGGACCCACCTCGTCGTCAATGGGTGGCCCAGGTGGTGGCTGCTCCTCTCCGGCGACCCTAGGATGGAGCTTGAAGGGGATAGGAGAGGGAGAACGATCAGGGTCGCCGGCAGGGGCAGAGCCCGGCGAGGGGGGTCCAGATGCGGCTGGGGGCCGCACCCGACTCCCCTCCCCAAAAGCCAGGCAAGATCCCTCCACCATCAACAAATGAACTATAGGAGAGACTACTTGCCTGTGCTTAAGCTCTACCGCTGCCCAGGACTTCGACGATGATGCCTCGGGTCCCATCAGCTGGAGGTCTGGTCCGGGGGATGACTCCACTGCGGCGGCCCCTGCAGCGGGCATGATGACGGTAGCAGGAGTGGAACTCTCGTGCACCGTCCTCCACGCCTCTGGTTCCTCTGGCGTGGAGGCCGTGGACAACTCCTTAGCTGGCCCATGGGCTGGACCCTCCTGGTCCTCTGGCTCCTCCTCCCCCGAGCGACCTGGATTCAGGACTGATGGGCTCGTGGGGGCACATAGAGAAGAGTCATTGAGACCCGGCACGAGAGTACTGTATGCCGCTGGGGCGGAGAACTCAGGCGACTGCTCATCCCGAGTCTCTTCACCAGGAGGCAGGCAACATTGATCATTGATTGTGTAACTCGAATGAAAAGAAACTTGCCTGTTCTCCTGGCACTGGAAGTCCCCAGCAGCCTCCGAGGCGTCCTCTCTACTCTCCTGGCGTTCCTCATCGGATTGAAGCTCCTCCTCCCTCGGGGAAAGCTCTTTCAGTCTCTCAGCCATCTCCGGGAGGAGCCACGGCTTTACCTCCAAGATGAGATCCGTTTCAGCCAGGAGAGCCCGCCTACGTTCCTCCATCTCCTCCCGTGATGGGGCGGAGCACTGCTCGGAGCGGGAAGGCAAAGCTGCAGTTTACGGGGCTGGATGCTTCTTGCTGCGGGTCTTCCTCCCTCTCCTCCTCTTGGGTGATGCGGGGATGAGGTAATCCGCAACGTGGAGCACCGTGCCGGGAAGCGGGTCACCTGCGCAGAGAGACCCCGCGTCCTTGGGAAGGGACAGCGAGGTGGCCGCGAGGAGCTCGAGCACCGGGACATCCTCAGCCGATTCCTCACATGGCGTGACGAAGATGTCCCGGAGGATCTCCATCGCCTCCGGATGATCCCAGAGGCTGTCTCACTCTATCACCCTCCTCGTGGTGTCCCGAGCCTGATGAGCTATTGAAGAGGGACGGGGCCTCTGCGTCCAGGAGAGAACCTCCTCCAGCAGACATAATGAGCGCTGCCCCCTATCTAACTCCATCTCTGTCTCCTCGTCCGCAGGCTGAGTGGACACTGGCCCGGGAGACGAAGGGGATCCGAGGGGGGAGGAAGTCTTCCTCTGACGGGAGCACTTCTTCTGACGAGGGGCTGGCTCCAAATGTGGACAGGCATCCTCCAGCTCTGCATCAGGAATGGGAAGGATGACGGAGCGGATGCCGTCTACCCTATGGATCTCCCGGAGGTGAGGGTAGCACCGCTCGAAGTCCTCCGCGAAGCATCGTGCCCACTCACGCTCCTCTGGAGACCGAGACCACTGAAAGGCAAAGCCTGCCTTCTCCAGTAAATCCTGGGCTTCCTGCTCCTCGTCTGTCCAAGTCATCATGTCCACGTATGAGGAGGAAAGGAAAGAAGGGGGGAAAAAAAAAAAACCTCTACTCCGCTGTTTTGTTTTTTTTTTATGGTCGGGACATTCTGTCACGAACCCCTGTGCGCCATTACACGGCGCGCGAGGGAGAGAATGAAAAACCCAATTGCAGGAGTAGAGAGTGCTGTGTTTACTGAAGTTCACCAAAGTGACAAATCCAACTTTTACCAAATACAGTTCAGTTAACCACACAGTATATGGAGAAGTGTAATGACAGAGTTGGCCACCAAGGATACAGGGCGCCTGCCGAATGCTCAACAGCCTAGTGAACATAGAGTCTGGTGCTACAGGGCTGCGTAATGCACAAAACAGGAAAGGTAAGCAGCCTAATGCTGCAGGCCTGCTAGCACAGGAGAAAAGGCTAAGAACACTTACAGGTCTGGAGCTAATTCAGGGTGTGCCGTGCAGTCAGGAGGCAGGGGCGTGGAGGGTGAAACTGGGAATCCTGACAGAACTAAAAACAATATCTGTCACAAGTCTGTGGTGGACCACTCCCAGTTACATGGGGTGAGACTGGACATCCTGACAGATAAGCACATCTGTTGCAAGGTCTGTGGTGGACTTTTGCCAGTCAGTGCATCATGACATGCACTACACAAAGAGCAGAGATAAACAAACCTATCATCTGGTCAGTCACTGCAACAGATACTGCAGTCAGTTTGTCTTGGCCTGTCCTTGCCACTGATAATACTGCTATCTGCCAAGAATGTGCCGCTAGTCCAGCAAAAGCTAGCAGTACTCAAATACTTTGCAAGCAGTTTCATGAAATGATCAGTCAGAAAGCAACTCATACCGGCTCGGACGTCACCCGGTTAACAAGGTCAGGAGTTCCTGGCAGCGGAAGGTGAAGGACAGAGCTGCATGGAGGAATCTGATCAGACCTAAATGAAATGGTCGTTGTCGCTCCCGACAGACTGCTATGATGATGATGAACACCGCAGAGCTGGTTAAAAGAGCTCAACAGCAGCTGTACTTTCTGAGGAGGCTGAGGAAGACTGGCATGTCCCCCAAGATCCTCAACAACTTCTACTGCTGCATCACTGACAGCATCTTGACCAACTGCATCACTGCGTGGTACGGCAGAACTACTGCTTTGGACCGCAAATGCCTGCAGAGAGTGGTGAAGACAGCACTCACTTCCGCCCTCCCAAGAGAGTAGACGCTTTTTTCTCCTCTCCTGCTCTGACTTTTCCTCCCCTCCTAACTACTGGATCCCAGCTTGCTGTCGTCTGTCTGCGTCTAACTGCGACCGCCGAAAAGAAATTATGGAGTTAATAAGCTGGGCTTTGAACACAATTGACACCATTTTTTCAACAAGGAAAAGTGCTCCGGGGGAAGCTGTCTGCCCCGCAGGAACGGCTCCAGCGGGCTATTTACGAGACACAGGTATTTGGAGAATGCTGTGTCTCTCTAATCTCTCTATCGAAGATATTGAAGATTTGTTTATCTTCGTAATCTTGGTGATTGGGATAATTCTGATTGGGACGGGAATTGTCTTGGTTTACCGCAAATTGCTGAAGATGGATTCAACCTATCAAAATGCTGGCCAGGCGAGGTGCATCCAACAAATTGAAAAACTGAAGAAGACCCTGATAGCGACTACTGGAGAACTGTCTCGTAAGGTGGATTACATCATGGGTTCGCTCAGGTCTTTCCACGACGAATTCAAAGCTGCGCAATGAAGGATTAATGTACTGAATCTACAGAAGAAATACAAGTCTTCTCTGTGATCAGTCCTATTTGGCATTATTATTCCCCATGAAAATTCCTCCTGGCTGTCTGCAGACTGTGTTTTTTCAAAATCATGAGCACAAGGCCTTGGACAGCCAGCTGCAGCACCAGATAAGACTGGCGCCAGACAGACAAAACATCTTCTGCCAAGGGTCCTTGGGTCTCTCTTATTATCATCAACACTGCTCAACACCGCACACACATTGATCCATGAACTGAATAAAGATAACACTGCTCTCTTGTGTCCTGTGAATTCTGTGTGTAGCGAATATATGTGCATTGAGCTTTTTTTTTCCTTGAACTCTTAATATTGATTAAGTATGTAACCAGTATTTTGAATCAATGATTTTTTTGCTCCTTCCTATTGTATCATCTTTATGCGACCTGTACCCTCCTGCTGACAGGCGCGTTGCAGATGCGCCGCGGCACGGAAATGCAGGTTCATTACTGTGTCAAGTCAAATTCTCTCGTATGTTATCAGTGATCTGTTAATGTACTTGGCAATAAATCTTTTTCTGATTCTGATTCTGATTCTGAAGATCATCACAACTCCACTCCCCTCTCTGCAGAGCATCTATCACCGCAGAGTCCAAAGGAGAGCTGCCCCCATCCTCCAGGACCTCACCCACCCCCAGCACAGAATGTTCACACTTCTACCCTCAGGCCGGAGGTACAAAAGTGTGAAATGCAGGACATCCTGATTAAAAAAAACTCCTTCTTTCCCACTGCCATCAGACTCCTGAATAAAAAACAAAATTCTGGACACAGCTTTGCAAATAGGAATTCACACACTGGATGCTAAATTTGCATATTGCTTATTTGCACATTGTACATAGTCTCACCCCGTCTCATGTCCATACCATCTCTGCTGCTAAATTATCATTGTACAGTCTACTGGGTATTATCAGGGCACACGGCTTTACACAGAGGAATTCTCACACTGGGCACTAATTTGTACATTGCTCATTTGCACCTTGTACATAGTCTCATGCCATCTCAGGTTCATATCATCTCTGATATTAAAATTACCATTGTACAGTCTTTTGGGTATTATCAGAGGTGAGTCATACTCATTTAGTGAATTTTTCTTACTCAGGGTCATGTTATAGTCATCCAGTGAATTTTCATTCTTCTAGTTTCCTCTAGTTTTATCTGCTTTAACTGTCCTAATTGCTTTTAATGTGTATTTATTAGTATTAGTATTTAGTATTAAGATGTGTTTATTACCTTCATTAGTATCAATGTGTATTTATTACCTTGGCATTCATTCTGAGAGCAGAGTAAGAATTTCATTGCTCAGAAAATGTTGCATTTCTTAACTGTGCACATGATAATAAAGCCTTTGAATCTTAAATCTCTAATCTTCTAGGAACAAAATAAGCTTCAAGTGTTACCTTCAGTCAGATAAAAAGAGCTGGATGAGAGGCATTGAGGCCCACAGGAGAAGAGAGGGGAGCCAACCTCTCTCTCCAGAAGGCCAGCAAGAAAAAAGAGAGAGCAGACCACAGCATGGTCAGTTAAGCTGAGTCCTTCCTCATAGGTGGAGTTTCAGGAGGTCTCGGCTAATGAGAGTGGTTCTCTGTTTAATCACTCACATGACTCACTGCAGAACCTTGTGAGTGAGGATCGTACTCAGGGGAACAACAGTGAGGGTTCTTGCAGGTATAAATGTTCATATCTATCTATAACAGCATCCCTGAATGATTTTCTACTCTAGAAGAATTCATAATTAAGAAAGCATGCACCAATAAAACATTTATAACAACATTTATGGCAACAACAATCAATGCACAGTCAGAAACTCCTCAGGGTTTCTTCTGCTCTTCAGTGGATGAGTTCAGGGCTAGCTGCAGTCCTAAAACAATGTCTGAGTGGGGAGTCTTTGTTCCTAGCTGATATTGTCTCCATGTCAAGGGTCTGTGTTGAGAAGGAGAAAGAGAGCGGGCAGGGGATGCATTTTAGGAATGCACCAAGGAGATGTTGGAATTCTGAGAGGAGATTGGTAGCACAGGGTTAAAACTGTCATTTCAAGTCATACATGGAGCAGTCAAAGTTCCAATTTCGGTGTTCAATCTGTCTTGAGTGTGCTACAACTACTACATTCTATATTATGCTCAGTATTTGTGTTAGTTTAGCAACATACAAACATAGCAGCAAGGAAGTATTCATTGTTGTTCAGTGATACTAGTCTTGGCTGAACAATGTATCATCAAACAAACAAAACACAGTCTGATGTTGCTTAATACTGTCAACTTATAAACTGTGTTTGTGGAAGTTTCATAAAAAGCAATATTACACTCAAGATTGTGTGGTATCAGTGAATATAATGCTGCCACGGTTCCAAGGTTGTCATAGCCAGGAGCGGCACTGGGGTTAAGCTCCCAGTGTTCATAAAATGCTCCTTATGGCGTGCGTCTCGAAAAGCCTCTGACAACTAAGTCCAACTCCTAGCCTGCCCGTGTGGTTTAGTCTCTAAGCCCGGCGGAACTGCTTTCACTAATAGGAGAAGGGGCGAGGGCGGATCTCTGGTGCCTTAAAACCAGATGCTTCGAGTAGATGGTGGCTCGTCAACCTGGGAAGGTAGCCCATCTAGGGGAAGGTAAACCCTGATTTCAAACCTCCGCTGCCTTGCGGCATACCCGGTCATGGGAAAGGCTTCGGGAGTCAACCCTGAGGAAAAACCCGGAGTCGGAGCCCCTAAGGCAGTTCTATGTTGTGCTCAACATCGTTCTGGCAGCTCCTGCAACGGCGCTGGTGTCAAACTGTAGCAGCCCTGCTGTTCCTTTGGATTCATCAGTGACGTGGAGAGGGGGGACATGCTGCATGGGCAACATCTTGTCCTCCATATCTCCCTGCCCAGGCTTGAATCCTACCAACGCCAAATGCTGGAAGGTAGAACACCAGATCACTGGAGAGGACACTCCAGCTTCGCCTTTGGCATAGACAAAACACGGGGAATGACAGTTACCGGTTATTAGCCACCGCTCAATTGGCGTAGAGCGCGGCGCCAGGGGTTGTTCCCAACGGTGGGAGGGATCATCGGATCTCACTGGACAGCTACCGCCCGCCTCAAGCTGGGCAGCCCCCAGCCAATAAAGTGTTGTCCTGCCACAGCTTGCTTTCCTCATTGGGTGCATGGGGATGAGGAGAAGTCCGAACAGCAGGCTGAGAACCTTCGCACCAGGCAAGACAATAAAACAAAAGAGACCAACTCTTGGTCAACTTGGAACGTCCGCACTATGATGACAGGACTCACTGCTAACCTCAAGGACATCAACGACACAAGGAAGACTACCATCATCAATAATGAGCTGAAGAGACTGGGAGTGGATATCGCCACTCTCCAGGAAACACGATTGGCTGACGCAGGCACACTGAGAGAGAAGGACTACACGTTCTACTGGCAGGGAAAGGGCAGTGATGAACACAGGGAACACGGAGTGGGCTTCGCAGTGAAGAACACCTTGCTGAAGATGGTGGAACCGGGCAGCACTGGCTCTGCACGACTCCTCACCCTCCGCCTGAACACCACTCAAGGCCCAGTCACCCTCGTCAGTGTGTATGCCCCAACACTGACAGCCACACCAGAGGCAAAAGACGAGTTCTACGAGAATCTCGCAATAACTGTCAGGATCGTCCCCAACTCTGAACAACTCATTCTCCTTGGAGACTTCAATGCCAGAGTGGGTGCTGACCACGACTCCTGGCCCTCCTGTCTTGGACATTTTGGCGTGGGCAGAATGAACGACAATGGACAGCGGCTGCTCGAGTTCTACACATATCACGATCTGTGCATCACAAACTCGTTCTTCAAGACCAAGCCCCAACACAAGGTTTCCTGGCAACATCCGCGCTCAAAGCACTGGCACCAGCTGGACTTGATCCTGACCAGGCGCACCTCACTGAAGAACGTGCTAATCACCCGTTCGTTCCAGAGTGCAGATTGCGACACAGACCATTCATTGGTGTGTTGCAAGGTCAAGCTGCAGCTGAAGAAATTCCATTATGCTAGACAGCCTGGAAAGGCACGGACTGACACCAGCAAGATGGCTCAACCAGAACTTGTTGAGCAGTTTGCCTCCACCTTTGAGAAGGAACTTGGTGTACCACAAGAAGGAGAATCTGCAAAGCAGAAGTGGGAAGAGCTGCGAAACACCATCCACCGCACAGCCTTGGCTACCTTTGGGAGGAAGACCTCGAAGTCACAGGACTAGTTTGATGCCAAGTTGACCAAGATGACCCCCGTCATTGAAGCCAAGCGCTCAGCACTTGCTGAGTACAAGAAGTACCCAAACGAGAAGAATCTCCAGATTCTCAGGGCTGCGAGAAGCAAAGTTCAGCAGACTGCTCGGCGCTGTGCCAACGAGTACTGGACTCAGCTCAGCCAAGACATTCAAACCGCTGCCATAACAGGGAACATCCGTGGTATGTACGATGGCATCAAGAAAGCACTTGGTCCGGTTCAGAGCAAGACAGCCCGCCTCAAATCCTCCACTGGGGAGATGATCACAGAAAAGAACAAGCAGATGGAGAGATGGGTGGAACACTACTCCAACCTCTACTCCAGACAGAACACCGTGACACCGTCAGCCTTTGATGCCATCGACTGCCTGCCATCCATGGACGAACTTGACGCCGAGCCAACCATCGACGAACTCAGCAAGGCCACTGATAGCTTGGCCGCTGGCAAGGCACCCAGCAACGACGGCATACCCCCTGACCTGATCAAGCACTGCAAGACCACCCTACTGCTGCCATTGCATGACATCCTCTACCAGTGTTGGAAGGAAGGTGCCGTACCACAGGACATGAGGGACGCCAAGATCATCACCCTCTACAAAAACAAAGGGGAGAGAAGCGACTGCAACAACAACAGGGGCATCTCCCTCCTCAGCGTTGTTGGCAAAGTCTACGCACGAGTTGTTCTCGTTCGCCTACAGAAGCTTGCCGAACGTGTCTACCCCGAGTCTCAGTGTGGCTTCCGCGCTGAGCGATCGACGGTAGACATGATATTCTCCATTCGCCAACTCCAGGAGAAATGCAGAGAACAGAACATACCCCTGTACGTCGCCTTCATCGACCTCACCAAAGCGTTCGATCTGGTCAGCAGAGAGGGCCTTTTCAAGATCCTGCCAAAGACAGGATGCCCGCCAAAGTTGCAAAGCCTCATCGAATCGTTTCACACCAACATGCAGGGGATAGTGCAGCACGACGGCAATGTCTCAGAGCCATTCAACATACGCAGCGGAGTGAAACAGGGCTGTGTACTTGCGCCAACCCTCTTTGGGATTTTCTTTGCTATGCTCCTGAGGCATGCCTTCAGCACAGCAACAGAGGGAATCTACCTGCACACAAGATCTGACGGCAGGCTTTTCAACCTCGCCCGCCTGAAAGCCAGAACCAAAGTACGCGAGGCTCTAATCAGAGACATGCTGTTCGCAGACGACGCTGCAGTCGCAACCCACACACAGCAGGAGCTTCAGACCCTGATGGACCGCTTCTCCCAGGCATGCAAGAACTTCGGGCTTACCATCAGCCTGAAGAAGACTAACGTCTTGGCGCAAGGCACGGAAGCACCACCAACCATCACCATCGACAACTACGAGCTGGAGGTCGTGAATCAGTTCACGTACCTGGGGTCCACGATCAGCAACAACCTCTCCCTTGATACGGAGATTGACAAGAGGATTGGAAAATCAGCCTTCACACTCACTCGCCTCACCACACGAGTGTGGGAGAATCCCAAACTCTCTGTCAAGATGAAGATGGCAGTGTACAATGCCTGCGTCATCAGCACACTGCTCTATGGGAGTGAGACGTGGACAACATACGCCCGGCAGGAAAAGAGACTGAACTCCTTCCACTTGCGCTGCATTCGCCACATCCTGGACATATCCTGGCAGGACAAAGTGCCCAACACAGAAGTTCTGTCCCGCGCCGGCCTTCCCTCCATGTTCACTCTACTCAGGCAGCGCAGGCTCCGCTAGCTAGGCCACGTTCACTGTATGGAGGATGGCAGAATCCCCAAAGACGTCCTCTACGGAGAACTGGCAACTGGCAGGAGAGACGTTGGCCGCCCACAGCTGCGCTTTAGAGACGTCTGCAAGAGAGACATGAAGGCCCTGGAGATCAACACAGAGCGCTGGGGGGACCTTGCAACGGACCGCTCCAAATGGAGAGGCATCCTGACCAGACAGCTCAAGGCGGGTGAAGAGAGACTGACTGCTGCAGCAGATGAAAAAAGGACCCGCAGGAAGAACCGCCACAGACCCAGCAGCACGGAGACCACCCACAAGTGCGACCTGTGTGACAGAGACTGCCATTCGCGCATCGGCCTGTTCAGCCACAGGTGGTGCTGTTCCAGCAGAGTAGACGTTTAGGATTCTCTTCCATGGTCATCATAGACCAACGGAGGCCGACGACGATCAATGTTGCCGCACTCATGTATTTTTGTTGGATTTTCATGGAGCATCAGGATCAATTGTTATGCTCTTTCTCCTCTATTCTTCTTCTATTAAACAGTTGCATTTCTGGTCACTAATCTAAAATTTGTGACCCCACTCTCATCAAGATGGGGAAGATCAGTCTGAATTAAAGGGGACATATACTTTTTTCCACATGTTGACACACTTCCCAGAGGTCTTAATGGCATCCATGACTTCCGGCGCCACACGAGTAGGCTGCCTTTTTGCAACAGCGGATCAATTTCTTCCTATTTCTATTTACTATCTGGCTTCTCTTGCTAAACTTTATGTTCCGGTGACACGCTATCCATCATGAACACACAGATCGCCCAAATGTCTCCTGAACCAGCGGACGGAGCCACTGCTTTTAGAAGGCAGTACAATAGAGACCAACTGTTAGCACTTAATCAGCCCACAATGCTAATGCAAGAATACAACATACCGGTAGAAATAAGACAGACACGACGTGGATGTCGTGCTGGAGCAAGATGGAGGGCGAGAAATATAAGGTACAGACCCGTCCTTCCATCCGTTATTATGGGGAATGTACGATCGGTACTCGATAAGACAGATGAGCTAGCGGCTATGGCTCGTTACCAGAGCGTCTTCAGAGAGATTAGCATGATGTTGTTTACTGAGACGTGGCTAACAAAACTAGTAAACCCTGGATCAACCCTGAGATAAAAACACTTCTGAGAGAGAAGAAGAGGAAATTTAAGGCCAGGGAACAGGGAGATGCTGAAGTCCGTACAGAGGGAGCTTAGGAGGAAGATCAGAGAAGGCAATGACAGCTTCAGGAAGAAGATGGAGGACAAGCTGCAACGGAGCGACATCGGCGGGGTCTGGAGAAACCTCAAAACCATCTCTGGAATCCAGAATACCTCCTTCCAGGCCACGGGGGGCAGGGAGTGGGCGAACAATCTGAACCTGTTTTTTAATAGGTTTGACCAACCACCCTCCCCCCCGCCTGCACACCAACCACTGCCGCCTCTAAAGTCATCGAGACCTGCTGTCCACACCCCACTCCACCAACACCCCCCCACTCCCAGCACACAGCCCCCCAACCTGACCCTCACTAAGACCCAGGTGAGGACGGAGCTGAGGAAGATCAAGGCGAGGAAGGCCTCGGGACCAGACGGCATCAGTGCGAAGCTCCTCAAGTCCTGCGCAGACCAGCTGTGTGGGATTGTGGAGCACATCTTCAACCTGAGCCTGAAGCTGGGGAGGGTACCACAGTTGTGGAAACCATCTTGCGTGGTACCCGTACCAAAGACTTCCCACCCCAGAGACCTGAACAGCTACAGACCAGTGGCCCTGACGTCTCACATGATGAAGACCCTGGAGAGACTGCTCCTTGCTCACCTCCGCCCCCTGGTGGGACCAGTGATGGATCCACTCCAGTTTGCCTACCAGAATGGCATCGGGGTGGAGGATGCAGTGATCTTCCTCCTTCACCGTTCCCTGTACCACCTGGAGAAGCATGGGAATGCGGTGAGGATCATGTTCTTTGACTTCTCCAGTGCTTTCAACACCATCCAACCGATGATCCTGAGGGACAAGCTGCTGTGCGCAGGGGTGGACCAGCACCTGTCATCATGGATCCTGGACTACCTCCCTAACCGGCCACAGTTTGTGAGAACCCGAGATTGAGTGTCCGACACGATCATCGGCAGCACGGGGGCCCCCCAGGGAACGGTTTTGGCTCCCTTCCTGTTCACCCTTTATACTGCGGACTTCTCACACAACACAACACACTGCCATCTACTTAAGTTCTCTGACGACTCTGCGATTGTCGGCCTCATCTCCAACGGAGATGAAGCTGAGTACAGAGGACTTATCCAGGACTTCGTGGACTGGTGCCATCGGAACTGCCTCCAGATCAACGCGAGGAAAACTAAGGAGCTGGTGGTGGACTACCGCAGGCAAGGACAACCCCTGACAGCACTAGTAAACATCCAGGGAACAGACATTGAGATGGAAACATCCTACAAGTACCTGGGTGTTCATCTGAACAATAAACTAGACTGGTCACACAATACCAACGCACTCTACAAGAAGGGACAGCGCAGGCTGTTCCTACTGAGGAGGCTCAGGTCTTTTGGTGTACAAGGGGTGCTCCTGAAGACATTCTATGACACGGTGGTGGCATCAGCCATCACTTTTGGAGTGGTCTGCTGGGGCAGTGGCATTACAGCAGCCGATAGGAAGAGACTGAACAAACTGATCAAGAAAGCTAGCTGTGTCCTGGGGGAAACGCCTTGACCCAGTGGAGGAGATAGGAGAGAGAAGGATGGTGGCTAAGCTGTCATCTCTGCTGGAGTCCGAGTCCCACCCTATGCAGGACATACTGAACGCACTGAGGAGCTCATTTAGCAGTCGGCTACATCATCCTAGGTGCGCAACCGAGAGGTTTCATAGGTCCTTCCTACCTACGGCTGATCAGACTTTATAACCTAAGCAGGGCTGCTCGCAGAGATAGCAAAGAAAAAACAAAAAATGTGGCAACCTAATAGTACTGAATGCAAAAGACGCAACAGACTTACACAAATGGTTCCCTCCAGTATACAACTAGGACAATATCAGTCGCTACGGAGGGTGACAATATGTATGGGTACATATTCATACTATGTAGGATAACTAAATAGACGGTTATGCTGTTTATTGCATCTAGCTACAATGCTCCGCACTGTGTATATACTGTATATTTATGTGTAGATATGTATATTCACTGCTCTTATTTTCTTAACTTCTAAATTATTATTATTCTGAGTGTTGCTATCCCTGTGCTGTTGCAATCCTGGAATTTCCCCATTGTGGGACTAATAAAGGCTTATCTTATCTTATCTTATCTTATCTTATCTTATCTTATCTTATCTTATGTGGTCACTGCCAGAATGTAATAAATACATTGATCAGGCATAACATTGTGACCACCTGCCTAATATTGTGTTGGTCCCCCTTTAGCCACTAAAACAGCCCTGACTCAATGAGGCATGGACTCCACTAGACCACTGAAGTTGTGCTGTGGATATTAGCAGGGGTGTACTGTACACCCTTGGCTGTGGCCTCAGGATAACCTGCAGGATAATAATGTGATAAAAGCCACAAAGCAACAAAAATGGTTCAGTAATGTGTTGAGGAGCACAACAATGAGTTTGAGGTGTTGACTTGACCTCCAATTCCCCATATCCCAATCCAATAGGTCTGCTGTGGGATATGCTGGACAAACAAACCCATCAGGTCCCCACCTTGTAACTTACAGGACTTAAAGGATCTGCTGCTAACATCTTAGTGCCAGATACCACAGCACACCTTCAGGGCTCTAGAGGAGTCCATGTCTCAATGAGTTGGCGCTGTTTTGGCAGCAAAAGGGGGACCAACACAATATTAGGCACGTGGTCATAATGTTATGCCTGATTGGTGTAGGGTAAAATAGGTCTAAGAATGAGATATATGGTCAGTGTTGGTACATGAGCCAGCTGGGAGCAGGGATATATAGTGGAATGAGTAGAATATATAGAAAAACCACAAAAACCTTGGTGGCTAAGCTAAGCTAACTCAGCTATCAGCATGATATAGGGCCACCCCTATCCAAACACAACAAAATAAACCAGAATAAGCCAAAATAAGCCTAGAAAAGATATATATGATCAAGTGTGAATTAAAAAAACAACCTGCTAAGAACAAGAAATGTCTATGGGGTGAGAAGACTGTATACAGAATAGCAAAAAAAATAAAAATAAAAAGTCAGTCACTCTGGTAACCAAGTTAGCTGTGCTCTTGGTGTGTGGTTTCGGACAGTGATGGGACACATTTACTCACACTATCATTAAACTGGTGAAGATAAAAATGGCAAGGCTAATTCCATTGAGCTCCAACTGCTTAGTCACAGAAGAAAATCTGAATGCCTCACTGAATGGGACCATGTGAAACCAAAGCAAAACCTTAACAGAGCTTTTCAGTTTGTAGCCTCTCCAGATCCAAATGATGTGCAAAACCACTGAAAATGTTAAATTTGTTGATCTGATGGAGTGAGAATAACTTGTAAGAAACATCCCAGAAAGTTTAAAACAACAGAAAAAAAACCCAGCTCCACACCTAGGTGACATTGTAGACTGTTTGTCTTCCCATGAGCCAGTACCATCAGAGGCCTTACATAGAGCTGAACATAAGCTCTTTTCTCCCAAAAACACTGGCAGATCAAGTGCATCCAAGAACAGCTGAAGAAGTTTAACCTTCCTAAGACAATCATGGCATACTTCACACCTCCATCACTGACTCCATCTTCACCTCCTCCCTCACCATCTGTAGTCACAGCAGACGATAAAAGTGGACTAAAACATGTTATTCATACTTCAGAATAAAATAGAATTTGCTGCGATCCATTATCCTCACAGGACCTTGAAATGGGAGGAAAAGTTGATGCCAACCCCTCCCACCCTGGACATGAATGTTCTGAGTCACTACCTTTAAGCAGTTGCTTTCACTCAGAACCAAAGCCCCTTGCCACAGAGGCAGTTTACTAAGGCCCCTACTCCCCCACCCTCATGTGAGAATATAAAAGTACAGTGTGCTTTTCAATGACCACTGCACACATATGCATTACACCAGAGACCAGGTAAAAGTTCAAAGATGCAGTCTTTACTTGAAGTAATAAAAAAAAAAAAAGGTTCGGTGATCAGTCCAACACTGAAAACAAAAACCCGAGGGAGAAGGCAGAGGCAACCCAGCAGTGCAGGAAAAAAACATCCAAGAAAATGCTGGGATGTCTGAAACAAAAATAGTCTGGGAGAATAGAGGATAACATAATGGAGGAAGAAAATTAGACAAACTGTAGCCCTCTACGGTGAGGTAGGCAATCAGAGGTAGGGATAAAAAGTAAAAAAAATAAAATAAATAGAAGAGAATGTGACAAACATCACTGTAAGACGTGATGAAGCAGGAGCCAGTCACATGCTCCTAGGCTCTACTGACCATGTGCCAAGACAACCAGGAGGTCTTCTTCCACAGACTAATCACGCAGGGTGAAACATGGGTCCATCACTATGATCCAGAGACTAAAGCCCAGTTGAAGCAATGGAAGCATTATGACTCACCACCTCTGCAGAAGGCACGTGTCCAACCCTCGGTGGGCAAGGTCATGCTCTCAGTCTTTTGTGACCAGGATGAAGTATTGATGATGGATTTCCTGGCAAAAGGGACCTCAATTGCCGGGACTTATTACACTTCACTTCTACAGGAACTGTGGAAGGGCATCAAAATTGAGAAGTGTGGCATGCTGACCAAAGCTGTCCACCTCCAGCAAGGCAATGCCCTGGAGCACAACTTGCATGTTGCTCAGACAGAAGCATGGTCCTGCAGCTATTAAATCCTTCCTCATCCCCCTTATCCCCCTGACCTCGCTCCATCTGACTTCCACTTCTTTCCAACCATGAAGTAATTTTTGAAGAGCAAGCACTTCCAAAATGACAACAGGCTGATTTCTGAGGCCCAGTCGTGGCTTCTGATACAACCTGCAGACTTCTACAGGTGAGGTCTCCACAGCTGCATAAAATGATGGGAGAAGTGTGGGACCTTTGATGGCACCTATGTAGAGAAAGACTAATAACTGTGACAAGTTTGGTTTGTCTCGGTCCATGGGAAATAAGTCAGGGGAAATCTTTAATGAGGAGCCCTCATGGCTCACATCGCTAAATGCAGTTCACCTTTTCCTTGTTTTGCCCCTACGGCTCTTGATTTTCTACATTTACAATCACACCGTCCTTGCAAAGTATAATTTTACCAGGCATTAAACTAATTTTGAGCTCCTGATTCCAACCTCTGCTGCAGTTAAAATAATCAAAGTTGACTTGCAGGCATACTTTCACTTGATACCCTAAATTATTAAAACAGAATATCTAAAGTTTCAAAAGAGTAATTTTTTTTGGGACAAACTTCAGATCTATGCTGTTACTGGAAAATGTGGCCCTCTTTGACAAGCCCCTCATTTACTTTGGTCTGAATTTTTAAAAGGTAGAAAGAGGTGAACTTCATTTTACAGCACCCCAACAATGTCTCTCTTACAGTTTGGGGAGAAAAAAGTTAGAGAAATATAGCTCCTATAATGCGTAATTCATGAGGCGGGGTGATAAAATACAATACTTCTCAAATTAGAACTCACAGCACAAGTTTTAGGGAGGATTTTTTGAAGCGCAACTCTACATGAACAAATTACTTAATATAAAATATGCTGCACCTTTGTGTGATTTATTTAGCATCTCTGCTCTCATTCAAATTTGTTTTGCAATTACAAGCACCGTGCAAAATTAATGCCAATCGCTTTCATACGCAGTGGCCATTATTCAGCTTAGCAGCATTTTGATAGGTATTTTTTTTTTTATGCTACTCCCTTCCGGGCATTTGAAGTTTACTTTTGGTTTGAGTCTTTAAATTATACATAAACTTGATTTTGCTGAACTGTTTGAACAATGAAAGCCTCATAACTTTTCCCCTCTACAATAAAGTGAATAGATTTTTTTTTTTTTTTTTTTTAAAAAGGGCTCACATCCCCAAACAACCTGCATCCTGAATAGTGATGAAACTGCTGTAGGCAACGTCTGAGAATGCCCCTAAAATCTCTGATTCAAAATATCAAAGGCAATAGTTAAGGCCAAGTGGTAGATTATACCAAAAGCTGTGCTACATTTCAGAAAAAGCGTTCTGAATTAGTAGTAAATGTAACGGCTGGAAACTTGACAGCCTTTCACTGTTTTTAAGACACTCAAACATGGACATGAACAATATTTAAAAGCTATGAGCTGCGTTGAGATAAAAGGATAGCCTGTCAGATGCTGTCACTAATAAAATAAACCCTGTGTGCAGTCAATTATGAAAGACCAGCAGGATACAGAACATACATAACAAATAAAATATCAGATTCATTTCACAACCTGTCAAAAATACTTCATCACATTAACCCCGAAGTTAAAAAACAACGGGATCATTTCACCAGATGCTGTCAAAGTTGCACGCAGCTGGAGAATAACTGGACTGCCGGGTGAAATCAACTTCAACCTGCAAATCTGATGATTTAAACATTTGCAAATGTAAATAAAATAATTTGATAAAAAAAAACATGTGCAATTAAATCTGTGATCCGTTTTTAATTCCAGTTAAAAAACACATGTCTAAGGAGTGGTTTCATAAAGTCATGGCCACTATGTTTTATGGTATTATGTAGTGCTTTTCTGATTGCTTATTAACTCCAACTACATTATCTTTTCATTCAAAATATTCTATTTAATGATGACAGTGCTAGAGCTATATAATTAAAACATACATTCTCACTGAAGTGCAACATACACTACTGCTCTGTCATCTGCAGTTATATTTCAGAGACAGAGACAAGGGGCTGTATTATGAAATTCTATTCACTTGTCAGTTGTCAAATAGGCATAGTGTGTTTGTGGATGTGGCCCAGTCCGTTTGTTTGATTACGAGTGATGGGGAAAATGGTCTGTGTGCCAGTGAAAAGTTCAAAGAGGCTGGCCTAATTATTCAGAGGTGTGTTTTGGATACTCCAATCCAAAGCGCTCCTGCCCATCCCTTTAATGCACAGAGGGGTATTATCTAAGGTGGACTCGGATCATGATGGCTTGTTTAAGACAGGTCTTGCGCTGGCCAGAGAGCGTGCACATTGATCATAGTTGATGCTCAGTTAGTTATTTTAGAGAGGACAAACGAGGAAGAGATGATGTTGGGCTGAACAATAGTGCTGAATGGTTTAATGTAGTGCGCACGGATGCAACAAGCAGCTACGAATGGTTTTGAAATGGATATTTTCATAAACCTATGCATGAGTCCTTTTTTTCCCCTGTGCAATAAAAAGCTC
Source organism: Pholidichthys leucotaenia (assembly GCA_020510985.1). Lineage (NCBI taxonomy): Eukaryota > Metazoa > Chordata > Actinopteri > Cichliformes > Pholidichthyidae > Pholidichthys > Pholidichthys leucotaenia. The sequence continues at coordinate 60,216,339 of CM035850.1, read as the reverse complement.
TGCTGTTTCTTCAAATGGTATAGGTGGCTAGCCTGTATTTAAAATAAAAATGTGGATGGAATAAAAAAAAAAACCATCAAGTGAATCATCATATGACAGTTAAAATGACGGGTGATTATATTACAACTGTTCCAACGCTGTCCATTAAAATAACAGAAAATCCCAGCACATGCTGCGTTTCCTCATCTGCTCCTGAGCTGCACGATTTCAACATGGGACTGAAATAGCATGAAAAAATGCACTTCAGCTTTAGGAACTCCACCACTGGTGTGTGTCTCCAGTAAAGGAACAGCCCCAATAGGGAACTCATATGGCTGAAATAAATTTCTGACTCAAGAGTAGGTAAGCTGCATGGGCGCGTAACATGAGCAGCGGGGGTATTTGCATTCATTCCATGTAGTTACAGTAGAGAGGCACTGAGGAGGTTCGCGCTCTCTGTAGTGGGAACAGACAAGCATGAGCACTCCACTGTATAGATCCACACCACTGGCTGGCAGCGCGTATGCCCTTGCAGCTGGAATACGCTGTATAGCCAACTGTTCCTCTCTGCAATCAATCAACAACAATGGTGGGAAGTTGGCCCAATGCACGGCCCCATAGATTAATTTTATGCATGATCATTTCTGCATGATTTCAATGTATTTTAAAGAATGCAGCTCATATGCCTTGCTACGCTGCATCTCAGTCAAAAATGTCAAATGATGACACCAAGAATGAAACATCTGGAGACCACTGGGACCTACGGCGCACAATGGAGACACGACAGGCAGAAGGACAAGCTCCAGGAAAAGTTCCCATTCCCTATGTTTGACCCTTACTTTACTTCTATAAAAACAGGGCTATAATTGTGAAAAGCTGCAATGAACATTGGAGAGGGGTAAGGTTCAATTAAGGAACTTCATATGTTGTAATGCTTTTCTGCTCTCACTGATCACTCAGAAGTGATTTTAACTGCTAGCTAATATTCTTAAGACCACAACGGCCAGATAAGATTCACCAGATAACCTAACCATATAAATATATTAACTGATAATTCACAGGGGAGCTTTCAAGGCATACTGCTGGCTCACAGTGACTTCCCCTGAGGGATCACCACGAAGGTCTGTTTTCTCCAGCACTGCAGCTGATTTACTGTAGGGGAACCAACTCTGACTTCCCTCAGAATGACAGAAATAACTTTCCTCAACAACACTACAAGACCATTCAGAAAGTTTCTTTGGAGCTATGTCAAAACGCACACATACACACGCGCGCGTGCACACACACACACGTTAAGACTAAATAAAGCAAGCTTAAGACAAAAAAAACCGATGTTTCATTAGTGGGACATCAATTTTTTGTCGACATTATACAAAAGGACATTTAGACCTCAGATGTCACACAATGCAGCTGAATAAGATAAGATAAGATAAGCCTTTATTAGTCCCACAATGGGGAAATTCCAGGATTGCAACAGCACAGGGATAGCAACACTCAGAGCAACAATCAGAAGGCAAGAAAAAACAACATCTAGTAAACATATGTACATATTACTATAAATGTATATATATAGACACAGTGCGGAGCATTATGGTTGGTTGGTGAATGTGCAGCAGAAAGTCTAAGCTCTCTCTTCGCGGATGCGGCGGGCCAGCTGGAAGTCTTTGGGCATGATGGTGACCCTCTTGGCGAAGAAGAGACCCACCAGGTGGGCCTCGCTGGTCTCCTGCAGAGCCATGACGGCGAAGCTCAGGAAGCGCAGGACGGTCTTGAAGTCCTGAGTGATCTCCCTCACCAGGCGCTGGACGGGCAGCTTACGGATGAGCAGCTCCGTGGATTTCTGGTAGCGACGGATCTCTCTCAGAGCCACGGGCCTGTGACGGTGAGGCCTCTTCACTCTGCCGGTGGCCGGAGCGCCTCTCCGAGCAGCCCTGGTGGCTAGCTGTCTCCTGGGGGCCTTCTTCCTCCAGTAGATTTTACGGGCGGTCTGCTTGGTTCTTGCCATCGCTCTTTATTATTCTGTCTTATATTTCTTGCACGCCGCCTAAACTCCAGCCCGGCACCCGCGTCGTTTTCGCTACAGCTCCCGGTATGTCGAGTTTCCCATTAGCACCGGGCGGCGGCATACATGTACTGTAAGTCACTGTGAACACTGAAACAAACCCACAGAGAAGAGCACATGTGGAGGCTTGCTAATGGTGACCTTGGCCTTGAGGAGAGCTAGGAAGTAGACCCACCTGAGAACCACACAGGCAGTTACCTTGGAGGAGAAGTTATTATCACAAAAAGACAGACCGATACAACGCCATGTCATGATTTTGGTTTTAATCTGAAATAAACAGGCAAAAGACATAAAATAATTTATCAGTATGTGAGTTGTTATTTTTTAACAAAGGGGGTGGGGGAATTCACAAGTTTTGCATAAGGTACAAACATATAAATGTAGATTAGCGACAAATATGAAAGAACAAAGGAGCTAAAATATGATAAAAATGCCAATTTTATAATTTAAAAAGTCGCACATTACAATTTAATTACACAGAATAAAAAGCATCCAGAAGAATGTTGCAAGTTTACAGAAAAAGTAGCTTTTTTTTGAGAGAAAAAAGATGTAAATCCATCCATCCATCCATCCTCTACCACTTTTCCAGAGGTCTGGGTCACAGAGGTGTAACGGTTATTTTAGCTGAAGTTTGTCAAAATTGTTTTTAATTCAATTAGTATTCTTTTAAGTCTATTTTCAAATAATTTATTTGTAATTTCATTTTAATTATCTTTGTCAGGCTATTTTTTTAAAATTATTTTTCATTTATTTTATTTTATATTTTGATGAAGCGGCGCCCTCGTATGGTGACCGGATCTTTTTGTATGTCACTGGAAGCCAGCAGCAATCCCCTTTTGCTGCCGTCTCTCTGTGTGGCGGTATGGATCTCATACAGCTCTGTTAAAACTTGGTGAATTAATCTGTTTAATTGCTGTTTAGGCTTGACTGACGTTTACAGGGAATGACAGGAACAATGTTTCTATGTTTTAAGCCCTTGGCTGAGTTAATTTGTGCTCTCAATCTTACGCTTTGAATTAATGAAAATCTTTCTAGCCTGTTAGCTGTTAGCCCGTTAGCCACTAGCCTGTCAGTTGCTAGTGCGCGCTTAAGAGCCACGAGGTGTTGCGCAATCAACGTGTTGGTGCATGTGTGTCAACCTGCTGTTTCTTTGTGTGTAGGAGCTGTATGATGCTGCTGGCCACACTGGGCAATGTATGCTTCCTATTTTATCCAGTAAAGTGCCGTAAACCTGACCTGACCTGAGCTGTGATGTCATCATTGCTGCCAGAATCATGCCAGAACTAACGGGGTTTCAGAGGCAGCAGCTCAAACAGAGAAGCCCAGACTTCCCTCTCCCCAGCCATCTGCTTCAGCTCTTCAGAGAAGATTCCAAGACGTTCCCAGGCCAGCTGGGAGACATAGTCTCTCCAGCATGTCCTGGGTCTGCCCCGGGGTCTCCTCCCAGTGGGACGTGCAGATGAATCAAGATGCAAATCAAGATGCAAATGAAGTGGAAAAAGTTGCAAATTTATGAGAAAAAAATATGTAAATTGATGAGAAATAAAGTTGCAAATGTAGAGGAAAAAAGTTGAAAATATGTGAGAAAAAACGTTTAAAAATTTACAGGTAAAATGTCAGACATTTATGAGAAAAACAATGCAAATTTATGAGATTTTATTTTATTTTATTTGCATTTCTGCTTAGACCTTGTGCTTCAAAGTCATTTTCTTCAGTTTTGGGGGCAGTTCTCTTTTTCAGCTGTGAGGAAATGTCACCCCTCTCCCCCCATTGATTTACATGTATGAATGGGGATGGGACGATGACAGGCTAACGGGGGTGGGGGGTGATTTGGGGTCATTCTGTTAACAAGGGGGATGGCATCCCCCCTCATCCCCCTTCAAGTTGCCTACTGCTTATTGTATTACTTTCTGTTGCACAATGCACAGAGGACAGCAACTGTGCCGACTGCTTATTGTCATGTTCTGCTGCTGACTCCTGAGCAAGACTGTTAAATCAAAAGTACAATGGGAGGCAGAGCCTTCAGTTATCATGCTCCTCTCCTGTGGAACCAGAAGCCAATCTGCATTCAGGAGTCAGACTTGATCTCTGTTTTTAAGAACAGGGTTAAAACCTTCCTTTTTGATATAGCCTATAATTTGGGTGGGATCATGTGCCCCTGAAGCCTCCCTTAGTTATGCTGCTAATAGGTTTAGACAGCCGGGGGACCTCCAATAATGCACTGGGCTTCACTCCTTTCTTCACTCTCAATGAAATATTTTTGCTGGTCATTAACACCTGTTTGTTCTCTCCCATAGATTGAATCCACGTCGTGCTGTTTGCGCTCTACATGTCTGTTCTTTTCTTCTTCTTCTCTATCCCCTCACCCCCCAGCCAGTCGCAGCAGATGATGCCTCTCCCTGAGCCTGGTTCTGCTGGAGGTTTCTTCCTGCTAAAAGGGAGTTTTTCCTCTCCACCGTCACCAAGTGCTTGCTCACAGGGGGTCGCCTGATTGCTGGGGTCTTTCTGCAACTGTGGGGGTTTCCCCTACAGTTGAAAGTGCTATGAGATGACTGTTGTTGTGAAATGGCGCTATATAAATAAAGCTGAATTGAATAGATCTGAAAAGGCAATACCAGAGATTTCTTGTCCAAAAATTTAACAGATGTGTTGCTAAAAGCTCACATTTTTCATCTCACAACAAAGTCACTAAGCTGTTAACCACTGCTGTGAAATACAGGGATGTCAAGTTACATGGTAGTCGAAATAATGTGACTGGAAAAAATGTAGCATCCCCTAAATTTAAAGTTTAATACCAACCTGACAAAGGAATAAGTTAATGGGGAAATATTTGTGTCCTACTCTGCTTTAAACAAAATACAGATTTTTTTTCCCCCACCAACATTTTCTTGGATTATATCCAACCAAAACACAGGAAGCAGGGGATATGAAAGTTTGAATGAGACAGTTTGTAAGCATTTGTCTATAACAGACAAAAGCTGAATAATCACCCTAATATGAAAAGAAGATTAATTACAGATGAAACTTGGCTGCATGGACACACATAACTGTTGTGATCCTGCTGTCAATTTTCTCTCCATCTCTTGAGGTCTTTCACAAAAAGGAGGAAAAAAAAACAACAAAATTTTGACTTGGCAGACTTGGCAGTAGATCAACTGTATGGCCTGCTGTAGAGAGTTCCTAGGGGCTGTGGACCCACAGCTGTAATCACAGTGTTTTGTCTGCAGTGAAGATTGAAGACTGCTGAAAGTGGAACTGAGCACGGACTCAACTTGAGAACTCTAGAACACAAACTCTCTCCCTTGTCTCTCTCTCACACACACATATACACACACGCACACCCAAGACAGCCCAGAACTACTTTCATGTGGTACTTCAAAGCATCAATTAAACAGGAGAAAACCTACATAATAACCATAAGGTTATCCTCATAGTAATGAGCCAAAGTATTCGTTGTGACACATCAAAACACCACAATCGCTTCTAGCCAACACATGGAAACGCATTAATGCCGCAGTGGGGAATAGAATGAGCAGCACTGCATGCAAATAAGAGAGGAAGTTTTTAAGGACAAGTCTAAATATTTGACACAACCACAATGCATTGAGGCTATGAAATGTTTCAAAAATCATGTCTACGGTTGAACGATGAACGCTACATATGATGATACAATTTTTTTTAAGCACAGCCAATCAAAAGTGTTTATTGACACTATTAAAATCAAAATAATATTCATATCTATGTTAAAGAAAGTATTATGAGAAAAAAGACACTAGTCCATATATGGTCATTTTTATCTGAAGGTGGTGTGACTGTACATTTTGACAGTAAGATGCTTCTAGTTGTCGTGTAATTGACATGAGTTATAGCTGTAAAGTGTGTAAAGTAAACCCTCACATTGTCCTAATCTTAACTGTAATATTTGCTTAACCTCAACCAAGTATCTGGATAAAAAATGTGTTTAGGGCATAAAGGAAGTGAACTGCAAAACCATAGGTGACTAGTGAGAAAATAAGCTCAGACAATGGCCACAAAAGACAAGACAGAAATGCAAGCAAGTACTAGGGTGGTTAATTTCTGGTTATTGTAAGAGGCTGAAGTTGCACAGGTATAATAATACATATCTCTATAGGTCACATGGTAATTTGCAGCGCTCAACTCTTAAGAGTTTCTCTTTTACAGGCACTAAGGTGAAGTATGGTACGATAATGGAGCCAGTTGTCATCAAGTTCCTGTACTTGAGAGGCCACACACTACAGGAGAGTATTTGATGGGGTGAAAGAGACTTATGAGGAGGATGACCCATCGTATGACGTAGTCAAGCACTGGCATCCACAGTTCAAGTGTGGTTGGACATCGGTGGAAACAGCACCCATTCCCGGGCAACCATAGTGCACCATTGATGAAGACACCATCCAGCAAGAGAAGGCCACCCTTTGAGGTCTGTGGGGAAAAAAAAAATCATTCATGACCATTTGTACATGCGGAAGTTGTCTGCATGACAGATTCCCTGGTTGTGCAATGAGTCACATGCTCCCAGGCTCTTTTGGCCATGTGCCAAGAAAACCAGGAGGACTTCTTCAACAGAATAATCATGCAGGACGAAACATTGTTCATCACTATGACCAAGAGCCTAAAGCCCAGTCGACACAATGGAAGCATTATGACTCACCACCTCCAAAGAAGGCACATGGCTAACCCTTGGTGTGCAAGGTTCTGCTCACTGTCTTTTGGGAAAAGCATGGGGTACTGATGATGGATTTCCTGGCAAAGGGTACCACAATTACCAGGACTTACTGCGCTTCACTGCTGCAGAAATTGCAGAAGGCCATCAAAAGCAAGAGATGTGGCATGCTGAACAAAGGTCTCCACTGCCAGATGGAAGCACAGTGCTGTGACGATGAATGAATTCCTCACTCCCATTACTCTCCTGACATTGCACCATCTGACTTCCACCTCTTTTCAACCATCAAGTCATTTTTGAAGGGAAAGCACTTCCATAATGATGAAATGCTGATTTCCAAGGTCTAGTCGTGGCTTCTGATGCAACCTGCAGACTTCTACAGGCCAGGTCTCCACAGCTGCATAAAGTGATGGGAGAGGTGTGAGACCTTTGATGGTACCTGTGTAAAGAAAGACTAATAACTGTGACAAGTTTGGATGTTCTAAGTCCATGGGAAACAAGTCAGGGGAATCTTTAATAAACAGCCTTCATTCTGTATCTTATAAATCTCACCTAAAAATGAAGATTTTCTAAAGCCCTTGTGGTGTCAGATGTAATCACGACTAGTCGCATCAGGTGATGTTAATTGTGCATTAATGCTAATCAACAAGTTTATATAAAAGAGTTGCTTCTCTATGCGGATAGAGTGATAATACTGAGTGAAGTACGTGGCGGTAATGCACCTGTAAGCTGGTTGCCAACCACCAGTCAAATCTAAAAGAAGAAGAAGAAGAATTGTGCATTAATGATTTTGCCATTGGCAGTATATGAGCAAGCGAGAATGGTGTCAAGTTAATCAGGTGCCATGCGATTAATCGTGCTTAATGCAATAAAATGCAAATACTGAAATTAATCGCAATTACAACTGACACTGTATCTTTTTTGGTACGCTTTCACAAACATCTTGTGTAACAAGCACAGCAAATATCTAAACTCTTGCATTCACAAAGAGGAATGTACACAATTTTGTCAGATACAGTTGAAACCAGATAATTACATACACTGTAAAAAGACACAAACTTTTTTTTCCCTCACTCATTAAATCAGACTAAGGTTTTCCTGTTTTAGGTCAGTTAAGATTACCAAAATTATTTCTATTTGCTAAACAATTTTTATATTTGCTAAAACCTTCTGGCTTTGAAGGAAGCAATAAAAATTCTCAAAAAAAATATTTAGCAAATATAAAAATTATTTAGAAAGTAGAAATAATTTTGGAAATCCTAACTGACCTAAAACAGGAAACGCTTAGTCTGACTTAATGCTTGGTTTAAACTGCAGATTTCTGAATGTATAGTGACTGCACATGTAGCACCCTGTATTGTTTTGGTCTGCTCTCCACAGCCCAGCTTCATTAAATATTTCATCAAGACATCTGATGTTGCATAGTTCAACTCCAATTTAATGGCAGGGGGAGACGACAAACTGCCGCTCACAATACTTCAATTCCAGATCATTAGACCCAGCGTTCAGGAGGCATATCCAGGGGGATGCGGGAGAACAAAAGGAAGGCCTTATGTGTGCATCTCATCGTAACAGGACAAAAACATGAAAACCTGCTGCTCTTGTTATTTCACATGGCGCAGGGAAGCTGATGACACAAACACTTTGACAGCAAAATGCAACAACTTCTCTGAGGCTAACTCCCCCTTTTCTTTGTTCCGACACTTTCTTAAAGTGAGGAGCCTCAAAAGCACGGTTTATTGCAGCCATCAAGGTTATTGTACTGTTAACATGTGGCAATGTTGCCGCTGACAGATAGGAATTTGTTTCAGATTGGCCTTCAAGTTGAGTGTATGCCAATGATGCTCCAAAAGTCTGCTTCTGAAATAGTAAATATAAAAGTGTACAATTTGTACTAACCTCTAGTTTCTGGATAAAAACTTAAAACTAATACCTGCAAATAACAATCACTGCGGTGATGATGATTACTATGTATTATTATGTACATGGAAATATGACAAGGAAAAATAGGATGTAAAATTGACAGTAACAATGCACTCTCTTAATGAAGAAAAAAATCCTAGAAGTCCAGCCATGCAATGTTGCCACAAGAATCTAGGGCAATATGTGCTGACAGGGAAGTAAGGAATGTTGCCACAAAGCAAAATTTCAATATGCAGGCCTGTGGACGCAGATGAACTGCTACAGAGTTTAGCTGAGCAGACACAATCGCTGCTGTATTTCTCCAGGTGAGTACAAATCCAGTTAGTTTTTATATGTCCATGCGAATCAAATTAACTCAGGTATTTTGGTTAGTCAGCTATATGCAAGTTCATCTGATTAATACCTGGCACTTGTGTAACGTGTTTCTATGGTGCCTCTTAATTTGCTCTAATTCCCTACTCCTACGTATGCAGACAGTCGAAAATCCCATGTCAGTGAATGGCCATTACTGATAAGGTTTTTCTCCCACCGCCAAGGCTTTAAGGTAAGAACATGCAATTTCTGGAAACTGTTGTTCGTGTGTGCTGCTGGATGTTGCCGCCCCACGCACCATATCCTTAGAGTACCTCCTGTTTTTCCTCCCACTCAGACAGTGAGGACAAGTGCCTTTCTCTTGTGTGGACCAGCCAGCTGCCAGTGTTCTCCAAATTAGCACTTTGACTCCTTCATCCTCATGTCGGACATCATCCATATGGAGCAAAAGATGACAATGCTCATGTATGCAATATGTTAGATAAACTGAAATACTGTATAAATAAATGCACTCTTTTTTTCCTGACTAGTAGAGAAGGCTGAAACAAGGATGGGGCTTAGTGCTCCAAATGTATCCTTATGGTAAGATGATCCTATTTCATAGATTTAAAATCAAATCAAAATCATCTTAGCCTTAAAATGCTTTTAGAGACTAGGACACATGCATAATCTGCCCTAGCTGTGTGCTTCATTGTTTTGTTTTCACTCCATAAGAACCACCTTCTTGGAAGCCTCTTTAAAACTACAACTGGTGAGCTGCAGCCGCGGGTTCCTTTAGCATAAATTAACACCTCAACAACCCTCCATGGCCTTTTCAAAGTTTCAGGAGACACAAGTCTGATTGCCCACAGACACCAGTGTATTATCTCCAGTGTGTCAAGTTTCATGTCCTCACGTCGCTGATGTCACACAAACACAAAGGTCAGCCTGGAAGCTGGTGATATGGTGGTCACCGGCTTCTAGTTTATATTATAATAAGTTGAGCATCACACCAGTGGTTTTACAAGTCTTTTAATATTGTTACTGTGTCAAACTCGGCATAAATCAGTGGTTGAATGGAATACACTAATCTATAGTTCAATGGTCACTGCTCTTTGTCCTCCGTTTTAAGGGACAAGGTTGTAAAATGCACCCGACATTTTACATAATTGCCATCATTTTTTTTCATATTGGCATTGAATAGCTTTCATACAAGAACAGACACGGTGTGTGTGTGTGTGTGGGGGGGGGGGGGTGCGCGCGCATGCGCACATGCTTACACTTATTTGGTGGGGCCATGTGTTTGTGGGTGTTCAGCACCGCACAAAGCAGGATACACTTTTTTCGGAGGGGGCTGTCACTTAAATAAAGAGTGGCGTATCACACGGTGCATGTTAATGCTGGGTGAACCGGGATGCGTGAACAAGCAGAGTGGAGGATTGCACCATGAATGTCAGTGTGGGCTGCATGGAGAGACTTTGCCAGGGCAAATCAATGTGCTTTGTCCCAGGATGGTCTTGTCTCGCTTTGACAGCAGCCAGAGATGGTCAGAGCCACTGAAGACCCCGGTGGGATTGTATGAAATGCAGTAATCTTGAAAGAAACTGTTCACTCTCCGCTGCTGTGATATTTGTGTATTTGTGGGACACACAGTTGTCTGCTGCAGCTTCAAAATTCATGCAGTCATCTTTTCATTTTCTGTCTCTGTGCTGATCTGTATTGTCCTATTCAAATGCCTGTCGAGCTGAGGTCAGGTAGGAAATGACCCACATTGCTTGCGGGTTCAATTAGCCTGGGTCAAGTAGCCTGGGTAACCCTATTCAGACAACAGAGGGAACCCAGATCTTACTGGATCTTCAAGGATTGCCATTTTAGTCTGAAAGGGCTTTTGTGTATGATCGAAAAAGAAAAGCCATGTCCATGTCTTTAGCATGGCCATCTGTATTTCATGTCAGATAACAATCAAATTAGGTGGTCATGTCTCCAATGTCAGTGACATTAATTTCAGTAGCCCAGCCTAACCACTTCCCTGTCACTTCTCATAACCTACACAGATGGTGTGTCACGCTCTACCTGTCTGTGCCACTTAGATCCACATGATAGGGAAGCCTGTATTACTGCATGACATGGTCATATTTCTGTAACACACACCGGTATTCATGTCCCCCTGGCAAAGTTATTAATAGGTGTCAATAAGTCCAGAGAAGCTCACACCCACTGGCAGCAAAACCCAAGCTTAATTTATTTCTCAGTGTGTCCATGTGTGAATATGCAGATATAAGCCATGGATAAGAGAAATGCTTTAATATGGTTACGAACACAAGAGCAAAATCAAAAAGAAATTACATTTGCTTTGCATTTGTTTCATTCATGAAACACTAACCAGAGATTCTGACTAATTTGCTCTCCCCTTTAAATGCAATCCAACAAAGTATAAGAGCCATATTAAGTGTTTCTCTCATGATTACTTTTGAAGCACTGGAATAACAGCTTTACACTCGCAACTCCTTTTCACCCCTAATAATAGGTTCTCAAGAAAAGCGTTCTATTGACCCGAAAGAAGACATATCTCTGTGATGTCCTTGAGACTGCATGGATTTGATGGAAGAGACATGTTTTGCTCTGATGGTAGACACAAGATACATTTTAATGGGCCACAGTTGAAGCCTCAACACAAACAAAACACACTGAAGTTTTCACGGCCAGAATACAAGTTCTCTCAAGAAAAACTACCTTTCTGAATGCAAAATTTTGTTGTGCCTTTTATCCTGCCACTGAACTTCAGATAACAGTCAACCGTTAAACTGTGCATGATTGTACAGCATTTACACATTGTTATCCACTCACTTTTCTTGTATATAAACTTTTCAAAACTTTAGACTCTAACTCGTTCCGCAGTTTTTGTGCTACATACTTCATTTTGGTATCAAAACGTGCAGATTTTCTGGAGATGTATGCTTCCATTTTTCTTCTTCCAAACTTTTATACTTTTTGTAAAAATTACAGTTTTTTGCCTTTTTAAATCCCATTCATTCCGGTGGGAAACTTCTGCAACTTCTGCTTTTTATGCTTCTGCTTTTATGCTTAATAACTTCTGCAATTTTGAAGTTACAGAAACCCTTCTGCCTTTATTTTGCTTCCGCAAGAGTCAGCTACTTAACTTCCATCCAGCCTTTTGATAACTTTTACAGTTTTTGAAATATTCGCATCTAAAATCAGGTAGGTTTTTCAACAAAAATCACCGTTTAACATTGAAGTCAAAGGGAGGGGATCCTGGCAGCTTAAGAGTGCGTGGCATCATCGCTAGAGTGTAGAACCTTTCAAAAATATTTCTGGATAAATCGCGATTGTGGCCACAATTTTCACTCTACTGACTTCATTTTTTCCAAAAACGTAGCCACAGATGTCCTGACGCTCACAAACTTTTCCTCTAAGCCATAAGTATTGTAGTTTTTTCTCCAGAAGCGCTGACGAGGAAAAAAACTGGCGAACCCTGCCATACCTTTAAATGTGACAGAAAAATATTGATCCAAAATTTTTCTCGGTTTTTAATTCATGAGTGTGAGCACAATTTTGCATTTCGGAGCATAAAATTTACATCACTGCATAGCTCAGAGTCTCAGGATTCTCCTGGTACCAAAATTATATCTGTCAGTCTTATGGTTTCTGTTCTATTCATTGTTGTTTGAGGGGTGATCCTCCTATAGGTTTTAACTGTATGATCCAGTTATCATGATGACTAGTACATACCTGTGCATACCCATCCATGTCCGTAGAAACCAAGTATAAGCAAGTATTTCTGCATGCCTGTTGCTGAAGGGTCTCCTCCTGTGTGAGACGGCTGTGTTGTTCACAGTCATGCCGCAGGCATCACTGACAGAGAGTTCTTGAATTTATAGAGTGCCTTCTGCCTTACTGAGTGAGATTTCCCAATGTCCTGCTTCGAATGGGTGTGGTGTGTCGTATTCGGTCTCGGCTTCTCTGCGCCTTGCCTGGCATGCAGCGTTGGCAACCAGCCGACTATTCCGCATCTCCTGGGTCTCAGCTTGTCTGTGCCTTGCATGGAATGCAGCGTTGCTCGCTTTGCGGGCATTTCGGGCTTCAAGTGAGTCAGCACATGCATGGCGCACTGCCTCACGTTCCCTGTCTGTCTGTGCATCCCTTGTCTGTTGTACCCCGTGCTGCTGAAGGGTCTCCTCCTGTGGCAGGCATCATAGGGCACTACATCATAGGTAGGCAGGCATCGTGAGTGATGGTCTATATGACATCATAAAGACATCCAGGCTGGCATCATAGGACACGGCATCACAGGTAGCCTGATGGTCTATGTGACATCATAAAGACATCCAGGCTGGCATCATAGGACACTACATCACTCATGATGATGACGCTGTCATCCTTCCAGAAACTTCTGTGTCTCCTCATTCATTTCTATGGGAGTTGATTCTCCATTGAAAAGAAGTAGCACATACCTGTGCATCCCCGTGCATCCCCGTGAATGCCCATAGAAAGCAAGTGTAAGCAAATATTTCTGCATGCCCGAAAGTTACTGTTACCATGGCAACAGCAACCATGGTGAAACCTGGCTTGGATCTTTGATGTCACCAGTCGTTCATTGATGCCTGCCTTTGATCTGTGATGCCTGTCTTTGATCTTTGATAATGTCATAGCGAGTGCTATGATCATAAATAACGCCTGCCTTTGATTTCTGATGATGTCATAGCGAGTCTTATGATCGTGAGTGAAGCCTGCCTTTGATCTCATAGCAAGTCCTATGATCTTTAAGCAAGTCCTATGATCGTGACATCATGACAGACAGAGACTTCTTGAATTATATATAGAGTGATATTCCTTGTCTCCAGGGCATGGGTCCCAGCCCACATCCTCGCTTTAATTTGGGATTTTCTGTATTTCACCTTATTATTATTATCCTGGGTTGCTATTATTGTTATTGTCATTATTATTACTAGTGCATACCCGTGTATGCCCGTAGAAACCCGTGCATGCCCGTACAGGGGATACATTGGAACAGAATTCTTGCCAGTTACAGGACAGTTGGTATAGCAACACAGCACTAAGTGACAATCACATGTGATGGCTTTTGTATGCAGCAGAACATAAAAATCACACAAAATATGCCCTGCCATCTGGGGCTGTTTGCCCCTGCTTGTTACTTCTTCTCCTGCCTGTCACTGTTAAGTGTTATGTTGTTTACCTGTGTCTACATACAGAATATGTCTTGTAGGGAGTCATGTGCTCTGTCTATGTGCCGTCATATAGACATCATCTGGTGGGTTTTCTTCTTCTTCGTTCAGACCACTGAAGGGTCTCCTCCTGTCTCAGACGGTTGTGTTGTTCACAGTCATGTTGTTCACAGTCATGCCTGCGGCGTACTGATGGAACCTGAGGTGTTTCATGTTCAAGGCATCCTTTCTGACATGCAGCAGTTCTTCTGATTCTATTGCTCTCCATCTGGTGGGTCTTCTTCTTCTTTGTTCAGACCACTGGTTGAGGGATAGGTGCGTCGTAATTCCAATTCATGGGCACGATCCTGAAAAAGTGGCTTTCGACCCTTATTCGACCCTTCCTATTCAGGAAGGCCCATGCATGCCCATATAAACCAAGAAACTGGAGCACCCGGAGAAAATCAGCGCTTGGCTTGGCATTTTACACATTTGTAGTGTAGACTGGCAATCGTCAAGGTTACACATTTGCCGTCATGTAGGCATGGCGAGTCGTCCTATGATGCCTGAGTTTATAGGACGTGCTATGATGAGGCAGAGATCATAGGCTGTCCTATGATGTCCTAGAAACGTGCTTCACAGTCTGTCGTACCCTATGCTGGTGAAGGGTGTCCTCCTGTCTCAGACGGGTGTGATGTATTGCTGCTGGAACCTCAGGTGTTTCATCTTAATGGCATCTTTTCTGACGTGCAGCAGTTGTCATCATTCTATTGCTCTCCATCTGGTGGGTCTTCTTCTTCTTCTTCTTCTTCATTGAGACCACTGGTTGAGGGATTGGTGCGTCATAATTCTAGTTCATGGACAGGATCATGAAAATAGATCTGAGCAAAAAGAGGCTTTCTGGCAGGCAACATGTCTTTATGATGTCATATACTTCAAGGCTGCCTTCATCATATAGACATCTGTGTCTATATGACGTCATAAAGACACATTTGTCTATGTGTCCTATGATGCCTGAGTAAAAAGACACATGGTCTGTATGACATCATAAAGACACATTTGTCTGTGTCCTATGATGCCTGAGTTCATAGGACGTCCTATGATGTTCAGGCGATCATAGGTCCTATGATGTCCTATGAACGTGACAGACAGACACAGACACACACACACACACACACACACACACACAGATTTCTTGGTTTTATTCTTTGATATATACCGCAAAGGCTGCCTTCATCATATAGACATCTGTGTCTATATGACATCATAAAGACACATTTGTCTATGTGTCCTTTATGATGTCATAGAGACCATCACTCACGATGCCTAGACTAATGTGTCTTTATGCTGTCATATGGCTCATAGACAAATGTGTCTTTATGATGTCATATAGACCATCAATCACAATGCCTAGACTAATGTGTCTTTATGATGTCATATGGCTCAAAATTGGCAAGGTGAGTAAGTCACAGGGCCAGTCTTTACAGCATGTTCGTGTTTTCTGTATAACAGATTTCTGTAGCCAAGGCCAATTCTACGTTGCCGTGAGCAGAGTTGCCAGATCAGTCTTTGTATTGTTGCTTAAGATGAAGAAACTAAGCAAAAGTGTCGCTTTCTCAGCAATGTTGTTTTTATAGAGGTGCTGACACAATAAAAATGTGTAGCCTTGAAGAATGCCAGTCTACACTACAAATGTGTAAAATGCCAAGCAAAGCGCTGATTTTCTCCAGGTGCTCTGGTTTCTTGGTTTCTACGGGCATGCACGGGCCTTCCTGAACAGGGCTGAAAGCCACTTTTTGCTCAGATCTATTTTCATGATCCTGCCCATGAACTGAAATTACGACGCACCTATCCCTCAATCAGTGGTCTGAACAAAGAAGACCCACCAGATGAAGAGCAATAGAATGAGGAGAACTGCTGCACATCAGAAAAGATGCCATGAACATGAAACACCTCAGCTTCCAGCAGTATGCCACAGGCATGACTGTGAACAACACAGCCGTCTGAGACAGGAGAAGACCCTTCAGCAACGAGCATGCAGAAATACTTGCTTATACTTGGTTTCTACGGGCATGGACAGGTATGCACGGGTATGTACTAGTATATATAGACACATGTAAACAACATAACACAGAACAGTGACATTGTCAAATAAACATAAAGATAATTTACACAAGGTAATAATTTTTACTTCTGAAAATGTATAATGGGTACTTTGGAAATGTACAAACCGTTACAAGCCTGGCTGTAGTGTTATATATGATAGTTTTGGTGCATGGGATGCAATTCTTGGCAAGCGAGCAATTCTCGGCAGAACACAGGTCCTGGCCAATCCATGAGCTGGATTTCTGTTCTTCACCAAGATTTTTTCTTCCTGGTCAGTGGTGACTTCGGCTACAGCGCCACAAACGAGCAGCTGTTGTAACTGCATGTGTTGTCCAAGCAGTTTGGTCCGCTTGAGTGAAGTGTTGTGTGAATGCAAACTGAAACAACTTCTTTGTATTCCACTTTCAAACACAGCCTACATTTGGGCTTGATGTCCTATAAACATGCTTTAAAGTCTGTCGTACCCTATGCTGGTGAAGGGTGTCCTGTCTCAGACGGGTGCGATGTACTGCTGGAACCTCAGGTGTTTCATCTTTATGGCATCTTTTCTGATGTGCAGCAGTTGTCGTCATTCTATTGCTCTCCATCTGGTGGGTCTTCTTCTTCTTCGTTGAGACCACTGGTTGAGGGATTGGTGCATCGTAATTTCAGTTCATGGACAGGATCATGGAAATAGATCTGAGCAAAAAGAGGCTTTCCGGCAGGCAACATGTCTTTATGATGTCATATACATCAAGGCTGCCTTCATCATATAGACATCTGTGCCTATATGATATCATAAAGACACATTTGTCTATGTGTCCTGTGATGCCTGAGTTCATAGGACGTCCTATGATGTTCAGGCAGAGATCACAGACCATCCTATGATGTCCTTTGAACATCACACACACACACACACACACACACACACACACACACAGATTTCTTGCTTTTATTCTCTATGATGTCATATACATCAAGGCTGCCTTCATCATATAGACATCTGTGTCTATATGACATCATAAAGACATATTTGTCTATGTGTATGATGCCAGAGTTCATAGGATGTCCTATGATGTTCAGGCAGAGATCATAGGCCGTCCTATGAATGTGACAGACGCACACAGATTTCTTGCTTTTATTCTTTATGATGTCATATACATCAAGGCAGCCTTCATCATATAGACATCTGTGTCTATATGACATCATAAAGACATATTTGTCTATGTGTCCTATGATGCCAGAGTTCATAGTGTGACAGACACACACAGATTTCTTGCTTTTATTCTTTATGATGTCTTATACATCAAGGCAGCCTTCGTCATATTGACATCTGTGTCTATATGACATCATAAAGATACATGGTCTATATGACATCATAAAGACACATTTGTCTATGTGTCCTATGATGCCTGAGTTCAAAGACACATGTTCTATATGACATAAAGACACATTTGTCTATGTGTCCTGTGATGCCTGAGTTCATAGGATGTCCTATGATCTCTGTAGGACATCCTATGATGTTCAGGCAGCGATCATAGGCCTTCCTATGATGTCCTATGACCGTGACAGACACACACACACAGATTTCTTGCTTTTATAGAGTGAAGAGTGATAATGATTCTGTCTTGCATATTCGGGTGATGAGTATCTCTTCTTTGGTGAGTGATGGTCTATATGACATCATAAAGACATCAAGGCAGGCATCATAGGACATCATGCCGACATCATAGGTAGCCAGTCCTATTGTCTATATGATGTCATTGCGAGTCCTATGTTGCCTGAGATCATAGGATCATCATAGGACATCATGCAGACATCACAGGCCGTCCTATGATGTGCTATGATCATGACACACAGATTTCTTGAATTTGTAGAGTGAAGTGATGGAGGATTTCTGAGACCCACAGAATCCAATCAGCAGACTTCAGTGTCCTGGTACTCTGGTATAACTAAAATGTTACTTCATGACAGCCATTGGTCAACATAATGCTAAAATACAGTGGTTTTTCAAAATAAAAGCATATATTGATGTTTTATATGAAGCATATTGAATATATGCATATTGAAGCATATATTGAATTTGTCAGTATTTTCCTGTAATATTTGGTGACTATGGCTGTGTTCAGAATGTTCACTCACTCCCTACTCGCTATATAATGAATTTAGATGTAGTGGACTATAAAGTAAACTCAATATAACAATAAAATTAACAGCTTTCGGACGCTACTGGCTTTTTTGTGACCATCAACAGAAAAAGCCACTTTTCAAAATGCATTGTGGGATATTTTGAATGTACTATATAGTGAATGAAATTGTCAGCTAAGATTTTGAACAGTACTACAAAATGGCTGATTCACTATATAGTACTATATGAGGAAGGAGTAAGCATTTCAAACACAGCATATATCTCTCTCATTTTCTAAAATATTAACTTGAAACTGTAGCAGGAAGGAATCTAATCCACACACAAAAGGATGTTCAACAGACTTTCAAAATAAAAGCCCCCAAAATTCAAAACCTTAAAAAGTGCTTAATTTTGCCACAATTTGAATATGTGAGGTACTATCACTACCATGTTACTTTATGACAGCAACATCCACATAACACTGAAATACACTGTTTTTTCAAAATAAAAGCCCCTTGATTTTGAATTTGTCAGTATTTTCTTGGAACATTTGGTGACTATACAGTATTTCTCTCATTTTCCATGATACTAGCACATACCCGTGCATACCCGTCCATGCCCATAGAAACCAAGTATAAGCAAGTATTTCTGCATGCTCGTTGCTGAAGGGTCTTCTCCTGTCTCAGACGGCTGTGTTGTTCACAGTCATGCCTGCGGCATACTGCTGGAAGCTGAGGTGTTTCATGTTCACGGCATCTTTTCTGACGTGCAGCAGTTCTCCTCATTCTACTGCTCTCCATCTGGTGGGTCTTCTTCGTTCAGACCACTGATTGAGAGATAGGTACGTCGTAATTCTAGTTCATGGGCAGGATCATGAAAACAGATCTGAGCAAAAAGTGGCTTTCGACCCTGTTCAGGAAGGCCCGTTCATGCCCGTAGAAACCAAGAAACTGGAGCACCCAAAGACAATCAGCGCTTTGCTTGGCATTTTACACATTTGTAGTGTAGACTGGCATTCTTCAAGGCTACACATTTTTACTGTCAGCACCTCTTTAAAAACGACATTGCTGAGAAAGTGATGCTTTTGCTTAGTTTCTTCTTCTTGAGCAACAATACGAAGACTGCTTGATCTGGCAACTCTGCTCGCGGCAACGTAGAATTGGCCATGGCTGCAGAAATCTGTTGTGCAGAAAACACGAATGCGCTATAAAGACTGGCCCTGTGACCTATTCACCTTGCCTATTTTGAGCCGTATGACATCATAAAGACACAGTCTAGGCATCGTGAGTGATGGTCTATATGACATCATAAAGACACATTTGTCTATGTGCCTTATATACACCATATCTTTATGACGGCATCACGAGTCCTATGATGCCTGAGTTCATAGGACGTTCTATGTTGATAAAGCAGAGATCATAGGCCGTCCTATGATGTCCTATAAACGTGACAGACACACAGACACACACAGAGACACACAGAGAGTTCTTGCTTTAATAGAGCGATTAACAAACCTGTAGCAGGAAGGAATCTAACCCGCACACGACAGGATGTTAGACAGACTTTCAAAATAAAAGCCCCCAAAACTCAAAACCTTAAAAAGTGTGTAATTTTGCCACAGTTTGAATATGTGAGGTACTATGACTACCATGTTACTTTATGACAGCCATACGACATCCACACAACATTGAAATACATTGTTTTTTCCAAAATAAAAGCCTCTCGATATTGAATTTGTCAGTATTTTCTTGGAATATTTGGTGACTATATCGCTCTCATTTTCTATATTAACTTGAACCTGTTGCAGGAAGGAATGGAACCCACACACAACAGGATGTTAGACAGACTTTCAAAATAAAAGCCCCCAAAATTAATGGTCTTAAAAAGTGTGTGGTTTTGCTCCAATTTGAATATTTTTTTTTTTTTTTTGTTACTTATTTGTACCCGTAGGTAGATTTGGTTTGCAGTCTGGTGACAAGCCACCGGCTGCTGGTCGCTGCGTGCGCGAGCGCCCTAAACCTACATGTTTTTGGTATGCGGGAGGAAACCGGAGAAATCACGGAGTAAACCCGCGCAACACGGGGAGAACATGCAAACTCCACACAGCTCACTGTTGGTCGGGGGCTGGGATCGAACCCACAATCTCATGATCCCCGCGATCCCCCGGCCGAGGGTAAAACTGTGCTGCCACAGTGCTAAACCACTGCGCCACCGTGCAGCCTTGAGGTGCTATCACTACCATTTTACTTACCGATGGATGTTGGAACACATACTTTGAAATACAGTGGTTCTTCAAAATAAAAGCCCATTTTTATTGAAGTAGCTAGTCCTTTGCTGCAACATTTTGGGATTTTACCCTTTCAGCTAACTTTTTTTTCAATGAATTAAGGTTGTATTTAGCATCTTTAAGCTAACTTAAGGGCCTTTTCCACTAGCACGCTTTAGCGCGACACGGGACGGCTCAGCACGCTAGTCTGATCAAAATGATGCTAAGGGTCAACCATTGTAAAGGTAATGTAATTTTTAACTAGACCAAAAAAGAAATCTTTTTGTACGCTTTCTGTTCTTTTTATTGAAATATCATAAAAAATTAGCACCAAGTCAAAGGTACAAGTATATGTAAATTGAATGTTCTATTGGCATTCCAAATTCAGAGATTTACAATACTTTAGAAGGAGTGTAGCATCATCTAAACGGAAAATAATAATACTGTTGTTCCAAACGTTGACCTGAAGGTGAAAAACATGAATTTTTTTAATTCAGTACATCCAAAATGCCCTAGGATGTGGTGTAGTCCAGTGTGCCACCGTCTCATTATTTAATACGAATAAAAACAAGTTTCAGCTCATTATTTCTAGGTCATTTGGCAGTTAATTCAAAACAAAAGTGACTTGTGTTGTTGCAGCTTAATTATGAGATAAAATTAATTGTGAGATAAAACCACAGAGCGTGCAAGGCAATAATCCTTGGATCCTCCATTTTTTGTCTGGTGTAAATAAGGACTCAGTCCGGTGCATAACATCACGGGAGTGTGGCCCCGCCTCGCTGAGAATCTGCTGCTGCCCCGCAACACTGTGCTAATGGAGACAGAAGCATTCCGAGCCGTACTGAAGTGAATCGAGCCGTACCGAGGTGTGCTGGGCTAGTGGAAAACAGGCTTTATGTAACATTAAGCAAGCTCTACTTTAATGCTAATGTTTGTCAAGCTTGTGCTAATTTAGCATGTAAGGTAGCATTTTTTTTATATTTTAGGTTAATTTTTGATGTATTTAAGCTAACTTCTGGCAACTTTCAATTATTTCTTCTTTTATGCTTATATTTTTAAATATTATGCTACTTTATTATGTAACCTAGCATTTTTCATATTTTAGGCAAATATTTAGCATCTTTATGTTAACTTCCTGTGACATTAAACTACTTCTGCTTTTATGCTAACATTTGTCAAGATTAGCCTGTTTGAGCATGTAAGCTACAGTTTTTTTCAGTTTTAAGCTTATATTTAGCATCTTTAAGCTAATTTCCTGCAATGTAAAACTATTTTTACTAATATACTAATTTTTTTCAAGACTGTGCAAATTTAGCATGCAAACTATCATTTTTGACACTTAAGGCTTATTTTTGACGTATTTGAGCTAACTGAATGCAACTTGAGCTACTTTTTCTTTATGCTAATATTTTATGCTAATATTTTTAAATACAGTATATGCTATTTTTAACATGTAAGCTATCATCTTTTACATTTTAGGGAAATATTTACTATCTTTACGCTAACTTTTTTTTTTAACATTAAGCTACTTCTGCTTTTATGCTAATGTTTGTCCAGATTAGCCTGTTTTAGCTTGGAAGCTACCATTTTTTCAGTTTTATGCTTACATTTACCATCTTTAAGCTAACTTCCTACAATGTTAAGCTATTGTAGCTATTTGTACTATTTATGCTACTTCTACTTCTTCTGCTTTATGCTGTTTCTACTTTTATAGATAGATAGATAGACAGATGTACTTTATTGATCCCAAACTGGGAAATTACAGTGTAACAGCAGCATGACAGTTGACAGCCAAACAACAGAAACACACACGACAGACAAAGGGATTACCCATGGAAAGTAAAAAAGAAACTAACACGACTATAGAACCTATATACATCATAGCTTAATATATGATGATGACCCGTATAAACACATGAATCATCCCACTGCACAAAGAAGGACTATCAGGAGCAGAGTGAAATGTGAGGTACCAGTTAGTCTGTAAGGTGCAGTGTGGCAGCATAGCTATGACCAGAATACAACATCATAGTGAGTTATTGTACAGTGAAATTGCATGTGGCAGGAAAGATATGCTAATGATTTTAAAAACTAGGCTAAGTTAGGCATTGACCTACCTTTTTTAATTAAGGTTGCAATTAGCATTTTTAAGATGACTTCTACAAACTTGAGCTATTTTATACTTTTATGCTAATGTTTTTTATGATTATGCTAATTCAGCCTTTCAGCTAGCATTTTATAGTTTTTAAGCTTATATTTAGCAAAATTACGCTAAACTCAGGCAACATAAAGCTACGTCTACATATATTCTTTTCAAGCTATGTTATGCCACCATACTTCTGCATTTTCAAGCATTTCAGAAATGCATTTTCAGCTAACAGCATTCACACCACATTTCTGCTAGGAAATGCAAATTTTTCTAGTTTAAACTGAAATTGTGATTGTTTTTTTACTATTTACAATTTCAATGTTACTTTTTGTATCTCAGTTAAACAGTGACATGTTTTACTATCATATAAATATTATCTTTACAAGGAGAAGAAAAAGCCTTTCAATAGATTACACAATGGAAGGCCTATAGTACTTCTGAAATGCAAGCTAAAGTTATGAATATGTAAATAGGTAAAATATTTAATATAAATTAATTCAGGAATTACTTCTAAAATACCATCTCGAAGGCAAATTAGCAATTCTGCAGGATGGTTCAGTGGTAAGTGCAGTCACCCAGAGGTCATGGACTCATATCTTTGTTTGCACTTAAACATTTCTATTCTCATTCTTTTTCCACGTGTCTCATATAGTGCCTCATTACAAATGTATACAGGTCAAGCACTGTATCATAAAATAAATGTAGGGAATTTTAAACTGAAGAGTTAAATATATTAAAAATGTATTTAAATGTGGTGCAAATGGAGCAACCTTTTTACCACTCAGTGAATAACTGATAAATGGTTAATGTCTGATAGTGGTCTATGAATTTCAGTCCAATGATGTCAAATGCTGATGTTAGTCAGAGCTCCTGGAGTCCTGTGCTGAGACAGATGTCATGCCCACCCAAAAGGAACTTATGGTTATATCAGTTTTTGTACTTGTAAAGCCATATTACAACAATCTAGTCAACAGTCTATAGTCTAAGGCACAGAGCACATTTATGGGAGTATTCAAGTCCATTTTATTATCATGGCACTACCATGCAAAAAGCGCAAAGGGACTGGTAACTGTTCACCTGTGCTAATTATTCAGAGGTATATTTTGTATGTAACATGCAAAGTAACCCAGGCATTAATTAGAGTCAATGCTCAGTCACTTATTTTATGGAGAAGGGAGAGGAATATATGATTGAACAATCAGGCTGAACAACTGAGCTGAATTTAAATTAATCTGGGTTTAGCATAGCTCACACATATGCATGCCTGACTCATTTCGGTCCATTGTGCAACAGATAGACATAAGTTTGAAGCTTTGAGGAAAAGAGGAGGATCTGCTGAATTATTTTGTAAACACACACATCATTTTTTTCTTTCAGACTGACAGCATCTCACTGCGGGCTTTAGACATTGCCTCCTCCATACACCACATCCACACACCTCATCAAGGTGGATGCCCTTGAATTTCCCTTTGGGATTAATAAAGTATACAAAACAAAACAAACTCTGGCCACTGCAGCCACCAAGCTTCCGGTACCGGTCACAGAGACCACACAAGCTCAGGCTTGGTGGAAAGCACCTTTGCACCTCTCCTAAACGTTACAGTCTGTAGTTAAAAGTGAAACTCTTTATTCATTCATTCCCATAAAAAATAAATACACATATGTCCATTAAATAACAGAAAATCCCAAAGCATGCTGTTTCCCCATGTCTCCCTTTCTGTAGGAGCACAATTTGAGAATGTGCCATTGAAAAAGCGTTAACAATGTGCTGCTGACTTTAGACCTGCTTTTTGCTGATCAAAAGTGCATAGTAATAAAATGCATCAATATAGCAATGCACTGAGATTGCACCGGTGCCACACCTCTTTTAAATGAGTCCCCCCTTGCAGTGTAAAGTGGGCGCACAGGCTACAGGTAATTAGATGTGATGCAAAGCATGAAAAACAGACTATGCGCTGACATAAACTAACAAATCCACAGGCACAACTGTAACTGTACAAAGTATTTTTAGGGACAAAAAAAGTTCACAAATCGATTTAGGAGAATCAATACAACCAGTAAGTGAAAGACAAAGTGAAAACCTTGAGAAAATTAAGTGAAACTTCCAAATAGGCCAAGAGTACCATGTACCTCCAATTGAGTTTTATGTTTCTCTGCCCAAAACATACCTAAATATACCCCTACATTTGTATTAGACAGCCTTAAATGAGAAAGTACTGGTGCATGTAAACATTTGAAGGCATTACAGCATCAAAAATACCTTGGTCAAAAAACTAAATCCACATCAATTCCATGAGCTAAAAAGTTGGTGGTCAAATGAAAATAAATGTCAACTTTAGGTTCACGACCCCATTAGCAAATGGAAACTTTTTGAATTCCTTCTTGTCCTACCTCTGGTGTGACTGGGGACCCTCCGGCGGCCAGTTGATGAACTGTGCATGACATGCTGGTAGTGAGACATGTCCGGTGGCGTGTTGGGAACACGGAAACTGTCCTGGAACCTCTGCATCAAGTCCTCCACCGAGTCAGTGTCTGGGTCAATGGCTATAAAAGAGAGATTCAAAGTGAAAATGGCAGCCATGTCGCAAGAATTTAAAGTGTTATCCTGAGAGTGACAGACATTCACGGTAATGTAAAGAGATACACAGATAAATCAAAGCAGTGTTTTAAGTATAGCTTGTTTTTACATTCTTTTTAAGGAAACATGAGGAATTACAGTGTGCTATGGATCATAAGCCACTCAGCTGTGAAAAGAAAAAAATAGTCATATCTTGTATTCTTTTATCAGCTTTCAATGATTTCATCAATTCAATATTGCCTCATCTCTACAGGGATCCTGCCTACGCTTACCCTGATGGCTCAGTCTCACTCTTCCTGATGAATGACTCCAAAACAATTGAATGTTGGGGTGGGGGGAAGAGATAATAAAAAGGGGGCTTCTTCTCCTTACAGATTGAATATTACAAAAGAATGGACACAGTATTCCTATAGCCTCTCTGGGTGCTTTGGCTCGTAACAACAACAACAACAACAACAACAAAATAATAATAATAATAACCATGAGTGGGAAAAATGCTCTCCCTAATGGGTAGTAATAATCTGTCTACATACTCAACAGTAGCCTGCTCTGAAAACACATTGTTGCAGCACTGCAGCTCAAAACAAGCGACCGGATGAAAAAACAGTGAAAACAGCCATGTCCTCAAACTTACAGCAGGACAGTCATCTCCAAACAATGGGGCCATTCATCACACCAACTACCTGTACCCCCACCTATCATCATCATCTTTTGATCTGTCAGTCTGCCTCTGAGGTGCACTCTATCCATGAATAATGGTGATGTGTCACTCCCAGTGGATGCTCATCATGCATGCCAATGAGGATGCAGGAACAGAAGAAGAGGGGGATGAAGAGGACACGACAGGGGAGCGAAAGTGGAGAGACAGAAGTATATGGATTATTTCGGATCTTTTAAATGGAACCATAACAGAGGCATAGCCGTTACATAATATTCTCAACTTCATACACATTTGTTCATATTCACTTTTACTTAATCTGCCAAAGCTATTGTTTTCTTGCAAGGAAATCATGTCAGTACTTCTGCAGTAATTGGGCTCTGCAACCTGATGCAATAGATGATGCAAAGTGACCCTAACCTCATCTGGTGGACAAGCTGTTTGCTGGCTTATGTACTCCACTCAGAAACAGCTTTCCTTTTATATAAAGATGAAACATTTTATATTTATTTACAAACTTTACAAAAGAGCCTTTATTTATCTGGTCAGAACTTTAACAAAAATTCTAGAAACCGTGCAACTAAACTAAGGAATAGAGAGAGTAAGTCCAAGTCACTGGGAAATGAAGCAGATCGTTTAATTACATATCACATACGCACTACATGCATTTGTAATGTGGAGTCGTGGCCTAGAAGTAGAGCATCCGCCCCACAACCGGGAGGTTGGGGTTCAAGTCCCGGCCGGGTCATGCCAAAGACCATATAAAGTGGAACTTCCCGCCGTCCAGCTTGGTGCTCAGCAAAAACAGAACGGAGGAAGGAAATATGGGCGGCAGTGGTTTAGGAGGTAGAGCGGATCATCTAATAACTGGAGGGTTGGCGGTTCAAATCCCGCTCTCCCCAGACATCCTGCCATTGTGTCCCTGGGCAAGACACTTTACCCACCTTACCTCCAGTGTCCATGACACTAGGCATGAATGGAAAATGCCATGAGTGCCATTGGCACAGATTGACAGCCATGTTTCCGTCAGTCTGCCCCAGGGCAGCTGTGGCTACAGTAGTAGCTTACCACTACCATTGTCTGTGGAGCGAATCAATGATGCATTCATTGTAAAGCATCTTTGAATGTCTATGAAAAGCGCTATATAAATCTGATGCATTATTATTATCATTTGACATAACAGTATATACAGTAAATCAATGAGCAAACAACACCGCAATAAACCTGATACCTTGTAGCTCATAACATAGCACACCACAGTATGCAATATACAACCATACATCATTCATGTGTAAGTGTTTTGATGAAGATTTTCAGTCATCAGTCATGTCAGCTTGATTGAAGCATTTATTTATTTACTTCTGAAACATTTCACTGTTCATCTAAATGGCCTCATCAGTCAGGAATTAATGTACAGAAGGATGTAAACAGACATATAACAACAGTAACTGTCATAACTGTGGGGACAAGAAGCACTAAGTATGTATACAGTGGGGCAAAAAAGTATTTAGTCAGCCACCAATTGTGCAAGTTCTCCCACTTAAAAGATGAGAGAGGTCTCCAATTTTCATCATAGGTATACCTCAACTATGAGAGACAAAATGAGAAAAAAAATCCAGAAAATCACATTGAAGGATTTTTAATGAATTAATTGGTAAATTCCTCTGTAAAAGAAGTATTTGGTCAATCCCAAAAGTTCATTTCAATACTTTGTTATATACCCTTTGTTGGCAATGACAGAGGTCAAACGTTTTCTGTAAGTCTTCACAAGGTTTTCACACACTGTTGCTGGTATTTTGGCCCATTCCTTCATGCAGATCTCCTCTAGAGCAGTGATGTTTTGGGGCTGTCGCTGGGCAACACGGACTTTCAACTCCCTCCAAAGATTTTTTATGCGGTTGAGATCTGGAGACTGGCTAGGCCACTCCAGGACCTTGAAATGCTTCTTACAAAGCCACTCCTTCGTTGCCCGGGCGGT
The DNA here is from genome assembly GCA_020510985.1 of Pholidichthys leucotaenia. Taxonomy (NCBI): domain Eukaryota; kingdom Metazoa; phylum Chordata; class Actinopteri; order Cichliformes; family Pholidichthyidae; genus Pholidichthys; species Pholidichthys leucotaenia. The sequence continues at coordinate 60,188,375 of CM035850.1, read as the reverse complement.
GTGTCTGGGATCATTGTCATGCTGAAAGACCCAGCCATGTTTCATCTTCAATACCCTTGCTGATGGAAGGAGGTTTTCACTCAAAATCTCACGATACATGGCCCCATTCAGTCTTTCCTTTACACGGATCAGTCGTCCTGGTCCCTTTGCAGAAAAACAGCCCCAAAGTATGATGTTTCCACCCCCATGCTTCACAGTAGGTATGGTGTTCTTTCTCCTCCAAACACGACAAGTTGAGTTTTCATCAAAAAGTTCTATTTTGGTTTCATCTGACCATATGACATTCTCCCAATCCTCTTCTGGATCATCCAAATGCTCTCTAGCAAACTTCAGATGGGCCTGGACATGTACTGGCTTAAGCAGGGGGACACGTCTGGAACTGCAGGATTTGAGTCCCTGGCGGCGTAGTGTGTTAATGATGTAGCCTTTGTTACTTTGGTCCCAGCTCTCTGCAGGTCATTCACTAGGTCCCCCCGTGTGGTTCTGGGATTTTTGCTCACCGTTCTCGTGATCATTTTGACCCCATGGGGTGAGATCTTGTGTGGAGCCCCAGATCGAGGGAGATTATCAGTGGTCTTGTATGTCTTCCATTTTCTAATAATTGCTCCCACAGTTGATTTCTTCACACCAAGCTGCTTACCTATTGCAGATTCACTCTTCCCAGCCTGGTGCAGGTCTAGAATTTCATTTCTGGTGTCCTTTGACAGCTCTTTGGTCTTGGCCATAGTGGAGTTTGGAGTCTGACTATTTGAGGTTGTGGACAGGTGTCTTTTATACTGATAACGAGTTCAAACAGGTGCCATTAATACAGGTAACGAGTGGAGGACAGAGGAGCCTCTCAAAGAAGAAGTTACAGGTCTGTGAGAGCCAGAAATCTTGCTTGTTTGTAGGTGACCAAATACTTATTTTACCGAGGAATTTACCAATTAATTCATTAAAAATCCTTCAATGTGATTTTCTGGATTTTTTTTTCTCATTTTGTCTCTCATAGTTGAGGCATACCTATGATGAAAATTGGAGACCTCTCTCATCTTTTAAGTGGGAGAACTTGCACAATTGGTGGCTGACTAAATACTTTTTTGCCCCACTGTATATGTAGTTAATACAGGAGTGGAGACCTAGAGGTAGAGCATCCAGCCCACAACCGGAAGATCATGGGCTCAAGCCCCGGCTAGGTCATGCCAGAAAAAAAAGTACTTCCTGCCTTCTAGATTGGTGCTCTGCATACTAGAATGGGGGAAGGAAAATTGGTTACCCAACCACAGGGTGAGCACAAGCCAGTGTAGTGCCTGTGCCGGTCCCAAGCCCGGGCAAATGGGGAGAGTTCCGTAAGGAATGGCATCTGGCATGAAAATCTTTGCCAAATCAATATGCAGATCATTGCGATATCAGGTGATGATACGCTGTGGCGACCCCAAAAGGGAGTAGCTTGAAGAAAAGAAAACAGTCATTCAATCACAAAATGAATAGTCTGTGCAACTGCTTCTTGTCAAATATACATATACCTCTGGTTTTACTCATGACTGGCAGGATGTAATATGATCATATACCTGTAACTTTTTTTTACCTGTAGAGCAAAATTAGAAGAAAGAAACACAGTCTATGTGCAAAGAAAAAAAAATTGCCAGTACCAAAATATCCCAACACTCCCCTTAACAGCAATGTTAATTGCCAATTAAAGCTAACCTGCTGCAACTGAACCATGTGCAGTCACGTATTATTTAGTGTGTGAAAGAGGTCAATTATTATCCATTGACTGTCCAATAGTATTTTTGTGCAAAATGCCCTTTCCGTTCACACTTACTATCTGGTGTTGTCAAACACAAAACAGTAGCTTTCACTCTGACCACTGCAGCTGCATTTTTTAAAGCAGCAATTATGGAGTTATAATTTCAAAGTGCATTTTTAAAGTGCACTGTATGCTCCAGCTCCAGTTTCTGGGTGTTGGTTATAAAAGTCAGCATTAAATATTCACCAATACAGAAAAGGCAAAGCCATTATACTAAAAGCAGTTATGTGATATATTCACTTTAACCTTCAATTAAAAGTGAAAATGATGTGTAAAAATTCTGTCAGGAAACACAACCACTTCAGTGCACTTTATCTTCTAATGTGCAAGTGTCTAGCAAACCTGAACTGATGAAACGCTATTGTTGCAAAATATATTCACACATTTTGTCATGAATCTGGGTTTGGTTGTTCCAAACCCAGTTCTGACTTACTGTTGTTTTCTTGCCCTATTTCCCATCAGGCGCGTCAGGGAGCTGTTTGGGTCCTTCGCTCCCTGACAGCTTGGGCACGCCCCTCCTCCTATCAAGTGCCATCAGCTGTGCTTCATTACGGTTGTTCACACACACACACACACACACACACACACAAACACATGCACACACTCTATTCATTCCCATTCACACGCTCATACACCCTCTCTCACACACCAGGTTCAATTATGTTCAGCCCACGCTTCCTCACACTGGCAATCTCTTTCCTTGGTAGCATCAGGATTATTTATTCGCTGCGTTTGTGGAAAGAGATTGTTGGAGCATTCACCTCCACACGCGGCAGCTGGTTCTCCACGTTTGGGTTCTCACTACCGACATGTTATTCAGCCAGTCACTTTAAGTTTGGTTAATCCCTTGGTGTTACGGCTGACTCTGCTTTTCTTCCTCATCCTCCAGACTGCATGGGCAGCCCGGATCGCTCCAGTCTCATAAGTTTCATGTTTGCCTTTCTCCCTGTGGCGATAGCAGCTCTGCGGCACTAGGCATTCCCTTCACCAGGTTGTAGAGCATCCGGGAGGCGTAGCCCCGGATCGCTCCAGTACCGCTGTTTCATGTTTGCCTTTCTCCCTGTGTCGACAGCAGCTCTGCGGCACTAGGCATTCCTTTCGCCGGGCTGTAGAGCATCCGGCAGTTGCCCTGTATGTCTGGTTGCCGTTATTTCATCATTACAACTCTCTGTATGTTTGTGGTCAACTGGACTTATTTTGTTATAGTTTATGTTAATAAATGGCACGTTCTACTCTCGCATTTGGGTTTTTCACTTCTTCCTCCATGTGCCGCGTAATGGTGCATGGGGAATTATAACAGAATGCTCCGACCATACAAAAAAAAAACAACTCAGCAGAATAGAAGTGTGTTTTTTCTTTTTCTTTCCACACTTTTCTCCTTCCTCCCCGAGTGTCAACATGGTGGTTTGGACGGAGAAGGAGTCGGCGCGGGAGCTGCACTCACTGTCCTTCTTGGAGAAGATCTTCGCGTGGACACAGAGGCCCCGTTCCTTCCCGACTGTTCGGCAGGCTCGAGATACCGTGAGGAGGGTTATGGAGCGAGATAGCCTCTGGGACCATCCCGAGGCAATGGAGATCCTCCGGGACATCTTCGCTGTGCCATGTGAGGAATCGGCTGAGGATCTCCCAGTGCTCGAGCTCCTCGCGGCCACTCCGCTTGTTTCTCCAGAAAATGCGGGCTTCTCTGCATGGGTGACCCGCTGCCCAGCGCAGTGTTCCGCATCCTGGATTATCTGGTTCCCGAGTCGCCCATGAAGAGGAGGAGGAGGAGGAATCCCCGTCGTAAGAAGCGTCCAGCCCCACCGACTACAGCTCTGCCTACCCGCTCAGAGCCATGCTCTGCTCCGTCACGGGAGGAACTAGAGGAACATAGGCAGGCTCTTTTGGCTGAGACGGACCTCATCCTGGAGGTGAAGCTGTGGCTCCTCCCAGAGTTGGCCGGGAGATTTAAGGAACTTTCCCTGAGGGAGGGGGAGCTGCAGCTCGATGAAGAATGCCAGGAGGGGAGAGAATTCGGAGGCCGCTGGGGACGTCCAGTGCCAGGAGAACAGGCAAGTTTTTTTCTCAACTTTCATGGTTGATGAACAATTTTGCCTGCCTCCTGGCGAGGAGACTTGGGGTTTGCAGTCCCCAGAGTGCTCCGCCCCAATGATCTCAACTACTCCTTTCTGTGTGCCCCTACGAGCCCACCAGTTCCGGATCCAGGTCGCTCGAGGGGAGAGGAGCCGGAAGCCCAGGAAGATCCAGTCCATGGGCCAGCGGAGAGGTCATCCGCGGCCACCACGCCAGAGGAGCCAGAGGCGTGGAGGACGGCGCCCGGGAATACCATGACTGCAACCACCGTCATGCCTGCTGCGGGGGCCGCTGTAGCAGAGTCATCCCCCGGACCAGACCTCCAGCCGACAGGTCCCCGACCATCATCATCGGTATTGCCGGAGTCCTGGACGGCGGTAGAGTTTGAGCACAGGCAAGTAATCTCTCCTGTAGTTCATTTGTCAGTGATTGAGAGATCTTGTCTGGCTCTTGGGGAGGAGAGTCAGGTGCGGCTCTTGGCCGCATCTGGACTCCCCTCGCCGGGCTCTGCCGCTGCCAGCGACCCTAACTGTTCCTCCTTTCCTATCCCCTTCGAGCTCCTCCCTAGGGTCACCAGAGAGGAGCTGCCACTACTTGGGTTGCCTACAGACGATGACGTGGGGCTAGCGGTCCCAGAGGAGGTCGACGGGGGTACAGCACTGAGCAGATTGACGGTACCGATGCACCCTAAATCGCTGGAGTCCTGGATGGCAGTGGAGCCTGAGTTCAGGCAAGTGTGCTCCATTATGTCAGTCATGTTAATGTCAATGTCACACTGCCCGACTCATGGTGAGGAGGGCCCGGGGCAGCTCGAAGTAGCCCTCGGGGTCTCTTTCTCTCCCTCCGGGCTCGAAGCCCCCCACCGGGGTCGCCGGAGAGCAGCTGATCCTGCCGGAGGCTGCCAAGGATTGGGTCCAGTGTCAAGGGCCATGAGGAGCCTCACCTCCCTCGCTGAGGAGGCCACCGCGGGAGCAATGAGGTCTCAGATGGGGTCCACCGCTGGTGCAACGGTGCCCCAGCTGGAGCCCACAGCGGGTGCAGCAGAGCCCCAGCTGGGGTCCACTGTCGGCACAGCAGAGCTCCAGCCGGGGTCCATCGTCAGCGCAGTAGAGCTCCAGCCGGGGTCCACCGTCAGCGCAGCCACATCCCAGACCGGGACTGTCGCGGGTGCAACCACATCCCAGACCGGGACCGTCGCAGGTGCAGCCACGTCCCAGACTGGTACGGTCGTGGGTGCTACAGTTCCCCTGCTCCAAGCTTCGGACGGCAGGGGGGCTTCTGTCCCTCGGTTTGGCCACTGAGGCTCCCAAATGTGTAGGCTGCCTTTCCTCCTTCTCCTCCGAGTCTGGTGGCTTCACCATGCTGGTCAGCCACCCGAGAGACTTGGCCTTCGGGTCGGGTGGCCCATCGGCCCGGGCAGGCCGCCGGACACTATGCTGCGGGCCGCCTACTGGACTTGGGACTTGGGCAGGCCACCCAACCAGTCACGCCTCGCCATACTAGGGGCCTAGGACTCTGGCCAACCCCTGAACTTTGGGCTGCTGGAGAGGGGGGTTAGTGTCCCAGGTGGGGGATTGTTAGGAGGAGTTTGTTTATTTTTTGCTTATTATTTGTTGTGTTTTTCAGCAGTTGCTTCCCTCCTAACCGGTTTTCCCCCACCTCCCACCCTGGATAATTGTTTGTAGCGGCAGGGGGGGGGGTCCCTTGAGGTGTACTTTTTCTTTTCTTTTCTTTTTGTTTCGTGGCTGATGGTACTGGGGTGTCTGGTACCCACCCCTGGGGGAAGGGGGGGGGGCTGTCATGAATCTGGGTTTGGTTTTTCCAAACCCAGTTGTTGTTTTCTTGCCCTATTTCCCGTCAGGTGCATCAGGGAGCTGTTTGGGTCCTTCGCTCCCTGACAGCTCAGGCATGCCCCCTCCTCCTGTCAAGTGCTATCAGCTGTGCTTCATTACGGTTGTTCACACACACACACACACACGCACGCACACACGCGCACGCACGCACGCACGCACGCACGCACGCACGCACGCACACACACACACACACACACACACACACACACACACACATATGCCACATGCACACACTTCATTCATTCCCATTCACATGCTCATACACTCTCTCTCACACACCAGGTTCAATTACGTTCAGCCCACGCTTCCTCACACCGACAATCTATTTCCTCGTTAGCATCAGGATTATTTATTCACTGTGTTTGTGGAAAGAGATTGTCGGAGCATTCACCTCCATACGCGGCAGCTAGTTCTCCATGTTTGGGTTCTCACTACCGACATGTTATTCAGCCAGTGACTTTAAGTTCGGTTAATCCCTTGGTGTTACAGCTAACTCTGCTTTTCTTCCTCATCCTCCAGACTGCATGGGCAGCCCGGATCGCTCCAGTCCCGTAAGTTTCATGTTTGCCTTTCTCCCTATGTCGACAGCAGCTCTGCGGCACTAGGCATTCCCTTCGCCGGGCTGTAGAGCATCCAGCAGAAGCCCTGTATGTCTGGTTGCCGTTATTTCATCATTACAACTCTCTGTATGTTTGTGGTCAACTGGACTTGTTATTTTGTTATAGTTTATGTTAATAAATGGCACGTTCTACTCTCGCATTTGGGTTTTTCACTTCTTCCTCCGTGTGCTGCGTAATGGCGCATGGGGAATTATGACACATTTGGTGTTTTGATGATCATACAAACACATTTTTCTGGAGGTTTCATTTACAGTACATTAGCTTTGCATAAATAACCTTTCCTGTCCAATGAATGGGGTGTTGTCATCTTAGAGCAGGTATTGATGGTCAGTGATTATTTAGGTCCCCTGGAGCATGCTGGCACTCATCTCATAGTTTCTCAACAGCCAACAAAGATGTGGTCATAAAGAAGTAAAGTTGCTGTCAAAGTCACTCAGTTAATATCCAGGCCTCACAAGTACACTGCAAGACTGAGAGGAAGAATTGGAGCTTCACTCTCTTGCACAGACAACAAGACTGGCACACAACTTGGTCCAGTGAGTACATCACTCTGCAGGCGTGCCCCAGTTGTCAAGTGACTTCCATGGAGGAGTGGAAAACACAGTTGAAATCCACAAACTCGACCCTGACATCAACAGTCTCTCTCCCAGTAGGAATCCTCTTGGTCCAGGAAACTAATAGTAATGCCAGTGAATCTGGCTCTTCCACGAAAAAATAAAAAATATGCCCCAGAATACAACTAGGATATCTTAATCGTGGGAGCCATGAGTTCAGGTTTTTCTTTTTAATTGGTTACTCATCTGCTGTTTTCCAGTTGTATTGTCTCTGCCATGGCTTTATCACTGAGACACCAGCTAAGATGCCCAAAAGGCAGCCAAAATGCTAAATGGGAGCCAAGCACTCACAGAGCAGTTGACCTTCACAGTCTATTGAGCAAGCAATATGGAATCAGTACTGTGCAAAGCAAGTCCAAGATATAATTCATTATTGGTAGGAGTAGCTTAGGGGGGTAATTACTACAACTGCAAGTAAGTGTTTGGAGCAGGGCAAAACTGGATGTATGTGTTAATAAGAAAAGTACAGCCCAAGTATACATAGGTCAACAGTAGAAAAATTAAGGTATGAGAACACAACTGCTTATTTACAAGCACAAGGTTATGCTATATTTCTTTTTTCAACTAAGCATATTGAAAATTGGTGAGTTACTTGATCAACCAATCTGATTTATGAAAAGTCCAAAGGCTACAATAGTTAATATGATATTTTTAATTTCCTGTCACAGTGTCTGCTATCATAACACAGAGAAATTAACACAGGGTTCAGACGGTTTCCTAGGAACACGGTTCTTGAAAAAATAGTCTTATCTGTTTTGTTTAAAGAGAACCCCCCCCCCCCACAAGTTTCATGTTTTTAGTATCTCCGGTGCTCCTAATACGACTTGTAACATAATTGGCTAGGGACCTAAAATAAATAAATAAATAAAATAAAATAAAAAAGCTGCAAGATACCAACCACACCCTAGTTCATATTCTGAAAACTTGCTTTCACTGCTTGTGGCTTGCTGCTTAAAGAGCTCATTTGGTCTTTTCTTAAGGGATATAGAGAGCCTAAGTCACGCCATCTCTACTTCCACATTTGGGACATTAAATCGGGAAAAAAATCTCAATTTAAGTGAACGACAATAGAGAAATTGTAAAGGGTGTAAGGAAAAGATGTGGAGGCGAGGCACGAGCGTAGGTCAACACAGGTTCTTCATTGACCCTCTAACATAAATACAGCTGCCGAGTGTCTGGTAGGAGAGTCTCACCAACTCTCTCTGCATTCTCTTAAATAGCCCCAATGGTATGCACAAAGAGCTGGGCTAGTGCCTTATGCTTGTGTGTGACACATTAACATACTGTAACACTTGCTACATTCCTGTACAAAGAGAATGTGTGACACATTAACATAACACTTGCTACCTTCCTGACCATACATTCACCCCCCTGCCCTCAATGTCTGTCAAGTTACTCCTTGGGGGGGCTACCCCCTTCAGTCCATTGTTCTGCCCCCTTCCTGCTTCTGGGCGTGAGAGGAATGTCCACCCGCTGTGTCTAGTGTCCCTACAAAATGATCTTATCCATGCATGCATGCATGCATGCATGCATGCATGCATCCATCCTCTATTGCTTTTCCGGAGGTCTGGGTCACGGAGGCAGCAGTTCAAGCAGAGAAGTCCAGACTTCCCTCTCCCCAGCCACCTGCTCCAGCTCTTCAGAGAAGATACCAAGGTGTTCCCAGACCAGCTGGGAGACATAGTCTCTCCAGCGAGTCCTGGGTCTGCCCCGGAATCTCCTCCCAGTGGGGCATGCCCGAAACACCTCAAGTGGGAGGCATCCAGGAGGCTTCCTGGTCAGATGCCCAAACCCCCTCATCTGGCTCCTTTCAATGTGGAGGAACAGTGGTTCTAATCTGAGCCTCTCCCGGATGACTGAGCTCCTCACCCTATCTCTAAAGGTGAGTCTAGCAATCCTACGGCCAAAACTCATTTCAGCCGCTTGTATCCGCAATCTTATTCTTTCGGTCATTACCCAAAGCTCATGACCATAGGTGATGGTAGGAATGTAGACTGACCGGCAAATTAACAGCTTTGCCATAAAGCTCATCTTCCTCTTCCCCACAACAAACCAGTACAACGTCCGCATCACTGCAGATGCTGCTCCGATCCGTCTGTTTATCTCTCGCTCCATTCTCCCCTCACTCTTGAATAAGACCCCGAGATACTTAAACTCCCCCACTTGGGGCAGGAGCTTGTTCCCAACCCAGAGAGGAAAAGCCACCTTTTTCTGGCTGAGGACCATGGACTCGAACTTGGAGGTGCTGATTCTCATCCCAGCCACTTCACACTCAGTAGCAAACCGTCCCAGCAAGACCTGTAGGTCATTGCTGGATGAGGCCAGAAGGACAACATCATCTGCAAACAACAGAGATGAGATCCTGTGGTCACCAAGCATGACACCATCCATTCCCTGGCTGTGCCTAGAAATCCTGTCCATAAAAATTATGAACAGGATCAGTGACAAAGGGCAGCCCTGGCAGAGTCCAACTCTTACTGGGAATGAGTCCGACCGAGTGCTGACAATACAAACAAAACTCTCACAACGGTCGTATAGAGACCAGATAGCTCGCAACAACAAGCCCAATACCCCATACTCCCGAAGCACTCCCCAGCAAAAATCATGGGACGCGGTTGAATGCCTTCTCCAAATCCACAAAATAAAAGTAAACTGGTTGAGCAAACTCCCATAAACCTTAGAGGATTCTCGAGAGGGTAAAGAGTCCGATGTGCCATGGCCAGGTGAAAACCACATTGCTCCTTCTGAATCTGAGGTTCGACCAATGGTCGGACTCTTCTCTCCAGTACTTTGGCATAGAACTTCCCAGGGATGCTGAAGAGAGTGATCCCTCTAAAGTTGGAGCATACCCTCCGGTCCCCCTTCTTGAAAAGAGGAACCACCACCCCGGTTTGCAATGCCAAAGGCACTGTCCCCAGCCTCTACACAATGTTGCAAAGGCATGTCAACCCTGACAGCCTCACAACATCCAGGGCCTTGAGGTACTCAGGACGAATCTCGTCCACCCCCGGGGCCCAGCCACAGAAGACTTTTTTAACCACTTCGGCGACCTCAGCCCCTGTGATGGGCAAGTCGTCTCCCTCGTCCACAAGCCCTTTTTTTTGACCCCAATCAAATTTTGTCACAAGATACACATGATGTTTGTCAATTTTTTACATACTGTAAATAACGCTGTAGGTTGTCATCTAACTATTAAAGTATGAGGTTGTGAAAATATGTAAATTGAAAGACTACAAACACAGACACGCAACTTATGCCGTTTTTGAAGAGTGACCAGTGGGAAGTAACTAACAATCCCCTGGATCAGCTGCAGCTCTCAAAATACAATACACTTGTGTTGTTTTTCTTCTCTTTGGACGCTTCTTTCATTGATCAAGAAACAGGAGGTGAGCTTGAAGAGGGGAACTGCTGTAATCGTGTTTGGTGACATGTATAGTCCAAGACAAGGAGATGTAGTCTCCTAAGCAGTTTCACAAAAACTAAATATTACTCTTTTATTATATGACAACCTACAGTGTTACGTGGAAAATGATCTTTTAAACTGACAAACATATGTGTAACTGGTGGCAAAATTCGATCAGGATCAAAAGATGATATAGAGGAAGAAAAAGTAGAAGTAGAAGTAGAGGGGGGATGACTTAGGTTCTCTATTGGCCCTCATTTATCAAATATGTGCAGACTGAAAATTAGTCGTATGATAATTTCAGCAGAAAGAGCTAGATTTATTCATCTGGACTAGGGTTATGCGATGTGATGATATGTATCGGATGACGATATAAATACATCTATCATTTCATAGAATACACTATTGTTGATATCGTTACTTAAAATGCACATAGTGCCATTTCTGAAGCTAAGCTCAGAAATGGTGGCACATATACAATGGTGTGAAAAAGTGTTCTCATTTTTTTGTATGTTTATCACACTTAAATGTTTCAGATCATCAAACAAATTTAAATATTAGACAAAACTAACACAAGTAAACACAAAATGCAGTTTTTAAATGAAGGTGTTTATTATTAAGGGTAAAAAAAATCCAAACCTACATGGCCCTGTGTAAAAAAGTAAACCCCCCCCCCACCGTTAAAACATATATTAAGATAAGCTAAGATAAGATAAGATAAGCCTTTATTAGTCCCACAATGGGGAAATTCCAGGATTGCAACAGCACAGGGATAGCAACACTCACAGCAACAATCAGAAGGCAAGGAAAAAAAAGAAACAAGAGCAGCAAGTATACATATGTACATATATATATATATAGAGACACACAGTGCGGAGCATTGTAGCAGGATGGAATAAATATATGAGTATTAACTGCAGTTTATCACATCTTTGGAAAGCTGAGTTCAATTTCTCTAGCCACACCCAGGCCTGATTACTCCCACACCTCTTCTCAATCAAGAAATCACTTAAATAGGACCTGCCTGAAAAAGTGAAGTAGACCAAAAGATCCTCAAAAGCTAGACATCATGCTGCGATCCAAAGAAATTCAGGATCAAATGAGAAAAAGTAATTGAGATCTATTAGTCTGGAAAAGATTATAAAGCCATTTCTAAAGCTTTGGGACTCCAGCGAACCACAGTGAGAACCATTATCCACAACTGGCAAAAACATGGAACAGTGGTAAACTGTCCCAGGAGTGGCCGGGCGACAAAAATTACCCCAAGAGTGCAGCGACAACTCATCCTAGAGGTCACAAAAGACCCCACAACAATATCCAAAGAACTGCAGTCCTCACTTTCCCCAGTTAAGGTCAGTGTTCATGACTCAACCATAAGAAAGAGACTGGGAAAAAATGGCCTGAATGGCAGAGTTCCAAGATGAAGACCACTGCCGAGCAAAAAGAACATAAAGGCTTAGACTTAGACTTAGACTTAACTTTATTAATCCCTTTGAGATGACTCCCTCTGGGAAATTTAAAATTTCCAACAGCACATAAAAGGAGCATACAGATCAGAAAAGCAAAAAAGAAAAAAATAAACACTTAATAAACACTTAACATAATATACACATTATAAATATAAGGCTAAATATGGTTTGTACAAGTATGGTTAAGTTAAGGTTATTTCACTATGAATGCCCTACTGTCCTCTGTACTCTACCCCCCCCCCCCCCAAAGTGAGGAGTTATAGAGTGTGATGGCATGGTGGACAAAAGAGTTCTTGAGCCTGTTGGTCCGACACTTGGGAAGGAGCAGTCTTTCACTGAACAGGCTCCTCTGGTCACTGATGACGGTGTGCAGAGGGTGGCTGACGTTGTCCATTATATCCAACAGTTTATCCAGAGTCCTCATCTCTGCCACTGTCACCAGGGTGTCCAGCTTCACGCCGACCACAGAGCCAGCCTGCATGATCAGTTTATCCAGTCTGGACGCATCCTTCTTGGATATACTGCCCCCCCAGCACACCACAGAGTAAAAGAGGATGCTGGCAACCACCGACTGGTAAAACATCCGCAGAAGTTTGCTGCAGATGTTGAAGGACCGCAATCTCCTTAGGAAGTACATCCTACTTTGTGTCTTCCCATACAAGTGGATAATGTATGTTGTCCAATCCAATTTATTATCCAACCACAACCCGAGATATTTGTATGAATCCACAACCTCCACCTCAGCTCCCTCTAACAGGACTGGTTGAGGTCTTGGTCTAGACCTCCCAAAATCAATAACCAGCTCCTTCTTGTTTCCTTCTTGGCTTGTCTCAGTTTTGCCAGAAAACATCTTGATGATCCCCAAGACTTTGGGGAAAATACTCTGTGGACTGATGAGACAAAAGTTGAACTTTTTGGAAGGTGTGTGTCTCATTACATCTGGCGTAAAAGTAACATAGCATTTCAGAAAAGGAACATCATACCAACAGTAAAATATGGTGGTGGTAGTGTGATGGTCTAGGACTGTTTTGCTGCGTGAAGACCTGGAAGACTTGCTGTGGTAAAAGGAACCATGAATTGTGCTCTCTACCAAAAAATCCCGAAGGAGAATGTCTGGCCATCTGTTTGTGACCTCAAGCTGAAGCGCACTTGGGTTCTGCAGCAGGACAGTGATCCAAAACACACCAGCAAGTCCAACTCTCAATGGCTTATGAAAAACAAAATGAAGATTTTGGAGTGGCCTAATCAAAGTTCTGACCTGAATCTGATTGAGATACTGTGGCACGACCTTAAAAAGGTGGTTCATGCTCGAAAACCCTCCAATGTGGCTGAATTACAACAATTCTGCAAAGATGAGTGGGCCAGAATTCCTCCACAGCGCTGTAAAAGACTCATTACCAGTTATAGCAAACGCTTGATTGCAGTTGTTGCTGCTAAGGGTGGCCCAACCAGTTATTAGGTTTAGGGGCAATCACTTTTTCCACACAGGGCCATGTAGGTTTGGATTTTTTCCCCCCTTAATAATAAACACCTTCATTTAAAAACTGTATTTTGTATTAACTTGTGTTATCTTTGTCTAATATTTAAATTTGTTTGATGATCTGAAACATTTAAGTGTGACAAACGTACAAAAAAACGAGAAATCAGGAAGGGGGCCAACACTTTTTCACACCACTGTATACATATATACAGCATATAGTTATTGTGATATAAGATGACTTATATCGTGATATGAAATTTTTGTCATATTGCACAGCCCAAATCAGGACATGACTGTTGGTTATGCTCAAATGCCATGACAGGTCTCTGCTTGTTCTTGCAACTTTATCAAGTCACTGTGGACCTGCAGTGAAGCTGAGTAACCTGGCTGAGTGGGAGAGTTATTCGACCATATCAAATTATATTGCCCTTCAGGCGATATGTTTGTTTTAATGATTTACTTTAAAGGGGTCATTGACTGAAAAATGGTGTTTTTGTAGATTTTAACCTTCTGAAATGTCTTTATTGGTCACCTGATTATTGAAAAAATATCAAAACACTTACTTCTCTTAAACACACCTACACACACAGACATACACATGCAGCCTTAATATTGTTTTTCTTTCCAAGATGCAGTTTTGACTCTACAGGTGCAACAGGCCAGAATTCAGTCCTGTCCATTTTCCCCAAGGTGAAAATTGGCCTGGGCTAGAATTCCCCTTGGGGGAGCATCCCTCTAGCCTTTAACCCTAAAGCTGGGTTCACACTAAAACGTTTGGACCTACTTTTGTGATGTCTTGAAAAAATCAGAGAAATCAGTCCAAATGTTGGTGAAATTACGTTCGTGAGCAGTTTTTTTTAATCCAGCACACACCAACTTTTACAAACTTTTGCTAGCATTTCCCAGCGTTGCATTCAGCGTTGTCAAACTTTTGCCAACTTAGGCTAGTGTATATGTAGCAGTTGCCAACTTAGGTTAACTTAAGCTAAGAATACTCAGCGCAGTTCAGCTGATATCAGCGTCAGGCGACACGCATATAAAGATCAGCGTTTGTGAAGGCTTCCTGCCATCCTGGACCTGCTTTTTTTGGGTGGATACACATTACAACATTTGGACCAACTTTTACTGACGTTCTGGCAAAAGTCTGTCTCTGCTGGCAGAAGTTGATAAAAGTTAATGATAGTTGGTGTTTGTTAGCAAACGCTGGCTAAAGTTGTATTTATTGAGAATTTTCAGCATGCTGAAAATTGGGCAACATTTGGAAATAAACATTAGTGAATGTTGTACTCTGGTTGTCAAAGTTCCTGAGTGCTGGGCTAAATTATGCAGAGTTTGCCAAAGTCAGCCTAAGTTAAGCTCCTTTGTCAAACGTTGACTGAAATGCTGATGGAAGCAGATGATATTCATGAAGGAAAGAGAAACAGAGAGAAAGGGGGATTAAAAAAAGAAAATAAGAAAATAAGAGGACAATGTACAGTATTAAAGTGGCCCTAGGTGTGGATGTGTATGTGAATGGTTAAGGGATAGCGCTGTACCGTGGCTGCTTCATCCATCCAGGTGGATGCCTTCAATTTCCCCTCTGGGGATCAATAAAGTATACAAAATCAAATCAAATCAAATTTGTTTGGCGATAAGGTGTGTATGATGTGTTTTTTTAATGTATGGGATAATATATACATATACTGTATATATTACGGACATTTGATGATGTGATGGGTGTGGTCTGGAGAGTGGTTTTGGGTTTCGTGTCTTTGCAGTGTTATTTTTCTACCACTAGGCTGTGCTGTTGCGCAAACTTGCTGTTTGCCAGTACCGATTACTGGTTGCCTTGGAAACAGACACCGATCCTTTTTTTTTTTTTTTTCTGTCTGAAAAAAACATTTTCTTGGTACGTGGAATAACTTTTTTTTTTTCGTGAAATTTTCAGTCAGAGTCTGTCTACTCTCTGCCACACACACACACACACACACACACACACACACACACACACACACACACACACACACACACACACACACACACCAAAAAAATGTGACAGCCAAAAGAAAAAAAAATCTCCTCATTCAGAAATTTACTGTTCTTAATTTTCTGCTCCCTGCGTAATCATTCTCCAGGATTTATTGGTTCAGCTTCCACTGTGGGATCAAACAGGCTGATGTGGTGTCAAAAAGTAAACAACATTTAACAGGATTTTATGTTATTTTAATGGAGAGAGTTGTAACAGTCAAAATATAATCACCCATCGTTTTATTTATATGATGATTCACTAAACAGTTTTTGTATTTCATCCACATTCACATTTTAATTGCGGACTTAGTGTTGGAATCTATAGCATTATTTTATTATTTTTTAGATGAATGAATGAATGAATGAACAGGGGAAAAAGGTATGCAGAAGTAACTACATAGGAATATAAAACAAAAATACATACCGAAACGTATGCCCAAAGGAGATATGTTCACTCCAAAAGCAGAATGGCAAGAAGCCTCCACAAACATTGATCTTTATATGAGTGCCACCTGACGCTGATGTCAGCTGATCTGCACTGAGTATTTCTCTGATTTTTCTAAACATCTGTACAAGTCGTCCAAACGCTATAGAGTGAACCCAACTTTAACTTAGGCTGACTGATGTAAACTGTGCATAACTTACTCCAGCGCTCAGGAACTTTTACAAACTGAGCACAGCTTTCACCAACATTTATTTCCAGACGTTGGTAAATTTTCAGCAGGCTGAAAATTTTCAAAGAACACAACTTTCGCCTGCGTTTGCCAACAAACATCATCATTAACTTTTGCCAGCAGAGCTAGACGTTTGCCATAATGTCAGTAAAAGTCGGTCCAAACATTGTAGCATGAATCTACCTTAAAATAAATTAAGTTTGAGTTAATCTAAGATTAGTAGATTATTGACTGTGACTTCCTTTTGAAGTAAAGGTGTGATGAATCAGTTTGGAAGTATTATCTCAAATAAAGTTTGTTAATTGGTAATTGAGTTGAATACTTTGTTGTAAATAATATTGTTGAAAAGATCAGAAGATCAAAAGATGAAAGAGGTTTTGAATTTGTCTAGTCAGTCTGGGGCACTACTAGAGGGGGATGAATTACCCCTGAAATCTAGCATTTTCCTTATGCTTTACCTACCTTTAGTGATGTACAATACCGCTTTTAGCTGTTAGCTTGTGGACTATTTTAAACTCCTTTTGGATAATTTTAGATAATCTTGGATCCACTCTTGCTACTCACAGGTGAGTGACCCATTTTATATTACTTAAAGAGCCTTGTAACAATGGGTACCCCTTCTACCCCTTCTGGGCAGCTCGGTGGCACAATGGTTAGCACAGTGGCAGCACAATAAGAAGGTCACAGGATCATTTCCACCCCTGACCATCGTGGGTTCGATCCCACCCCCTGACCATCAGTGACCCTTCTGTGTGGAGTTTGCATGTTCTCCCTGTGCTTCCGTGGGTTTACCCCGGGTACTCCGGTTTCCTCCAACAGGCCAAAAACATGCAAGTTAGGTTAATTGGAGACTCTAAAGTGGCCCTAGGTGTGAATGTGTGTGTGAATGGTAAAGGGATGGCGCTGTACCGTGGCTGCTTCATCCATCTAGGTGGATGCCCTGAATTTCCCCTCTGGGGATCAATAAAGTACACAAAATAAAAATAAAATATAAATAAAGTCAAATAAAGCCTTGAATGCCGGGTAGAGTCTTTGAAAAATCATGACTGAAGAGCACCTTCCTAGCCGTGATAATGTTGTGCAACATACGAGTGGGAGTATCAGTGAGAAATTTACTTGCTATCTTAACCAGCCTATCAATGAGTACACTGCTGGAAAAAGAGTATTTGCCCCTTCCTGATTTCTTATATTTTTACATATTTGTTACACTTCATCTTTGTCTACTTTTAACATTTGTCTGATGATCTGAAACAATTCTGACAAATATATAAGAAATCAGGCAGGGGGCAAATTCTTTTCACAGCACTGATTAAGGCTTCCAGTGCTGTGGAGAAATGCGGTGTTTGGGCAACAGATGCTGAACTCATGGGCACAGCATCACTCCTTGGCACTGATATCATGTACAAAAAAAGTAGGTGAAAGTATGCGGTGGCTCACTTGAATCTACAAGATACTACACAGTCTGGCATATACAGCAGGGAAAACAAGTATTGAGCACGTCAACATTTTTCTCATTAAATATATTTCTGATGGAGCCACTGACCTGAGATTTTCACCAGATACCAGTAACAACCCAAGTAATCCATACATAAAAAGAAATCAAGACAACTGTATTCACAAAACAAGCTACACTGAATAAAGTGGAATGACACAGGGAATAAGTTTTGAACACACGAAGAAAAAGAAGTGCAAAAAAACATAGAAAGCCAAAAAAACAGCTGAAATCCATCAGAATTTAGGAAGTCATCCCATCCCCCATCAGTGCAAACTAATTTCAGCTGGTTAAGTCCTGACTGATAGACCTTTAACAAGGTCTGTGCATATCAGATTGTCACACCTCAAAGAACTCATGATGGGTAGAAGCAAAGAGCTCTCTCTAGACCTTCACAACCTTATTGTTTCAAAACACAATGATGGCATTGGTTACAGGTGCATTTCTAAACTGCTGAACGTTCCAGTGAGCACTGTTGGAGCCATCATTCGGAAATGGAAAGAACATCATTTTACCATAAACCAGCCACGACCAGGAGCTCCTCATAAGATTTATGACAGAGGAGTCAAAAGAATTATCAGAAGAGCCAAAGACCACTCATGGAGAGCTCCAGAAAGACCTGGAGTTAGCAGGTACTGCTGTTTCAAAGAAAACAATAAGTAATGCACTCAACCAACATGGGCTCTATGCCCGCTGACTTCGCACGACTCTATTGCTGAAGAAAAAGCATGTTGAAGCTCATTTTAAGTTTGCTGCACAACATTTGGGTAAGCCAGTAAAAAACTGGGAGAATAAAGTCTGGTCAGATGGGACCAAAATTGAACTTTTCGGATGCCACAACACACAGTATGTTTGTAGGAGAAATGGCACTGCACATCCCATCATGGTGTGGGGGTGTTTTCAGCACATGGTACTGGCAGAATTCATATAATTGGAGGAAAAATGAATGGACAAATGTACAGAGACATCGTTGATTGATTGACTGATTGACTGATACTATTTTATTTTGAACAAGACAACATAAGCTGCACGGTGCACAGCTGCACGGTGGCGCAGTGGTTTAGCACTGTGGCAGCACAGTTTTACCCTCGGCCGGGGGACCGCGGGGATCATGAGATCGTGGGTTCGATCCCAGCCCCCGACCAACAGTGAGCTGTGTGGAGTTTGCATGTTCTCCCCGTGTTGCGCGGGTTTACTCCGGGATTTCTCCGGTTTCCTCCCGCACACCAAAACATGTAGGTTTAGGGCGCTCGCGCATGCAGCGACCAGTAGCCGGTGGCTTGTCACCAGACTGCAAACCAAGTCTACCTACGGGTACAAATAAGTAACAAAAAAAAAATAAATAAAAAAAAATAAAAAAATAACAACAAGAACTAGAAAAGCACTCGGAGAGCGCAGACCTCCGCCAAGCGCCACAGTTACCCCCATACAGTGTTTGTGTGTACGTTTTCAGATTCCTTGCCCATGAAAACATATGACTAGCAATTGGATTCACAATGATAGGATTAGTGGTTCAGTAGTTATTGATGAAAATGGCATTTTCCGTAATGGCGGTTTTCTTCTGGATGGTGATCCGGATCACCACCAAAATGTATTCATCTGTAGGATACCCTATTTCTGACAATCTTTGAAAATTTCATGGAAATCCGTTCATAACTTTTTGAGTTATCTTGCTAACAAACAAACAAACAGACAGACAAACAGACAGACAAACCAACGCCGATGATCACATAACCTCCTTGGCGGAGGTAATAATAATAAAGGATGTTTCTCCTAGCTGCAGTAATAATCACATCTAGAACAGCTGTGGCTGATGCTATGAATGGTATGAAGCAAACTGGAGCACCTAAACCACATTAGGCTTTTGACTGTAAACCATGTGGTCCTCCCAGTTATTTGACTTCCATGAAGACCCTCAGTAACAAGTGCATGCACCTGACCAACTACAGCGTGAACAAGAAGAACTCCAAGTACCAGACCAACAGTGACAACAAGGTCTGCAGAGAACACAAGTGGTAAAGAATGATGTAAACTGCTCAAAGCGTGATGGTCGGAGTGGGTTTGATCTTCTAGATCCAGTGAATTGGTCAAAGTGTGATGGTTGGGGTGTGTTTGAGCTTCGAAAAAAAAAAAGCAAGATGGCGCCCACCGATGGCGAACGTCTTTGCTCATTCCACTCACGAATGCCAACTTTTCTCCTTTTTTGCATAGTTGCTGTTCTTTCTGCAGTACATTGAGGTCATGCACTGCTAACATATGACCCACAGACACTACTGGATACTGCCAAGTCAAGCAGTCACACGGAGTTTACTGGCTTTATACCACCTGATCTACAATGCATTGTGAGACCACGCAGCAATCAACACCACCCCCAGGAAGGCTCCGAAGCACAAAGCCCACGTGAGCATGCTGACTCCAAGAGAGCATGTCAGAGGCGGTGCCATTGGCAAGGCAACAGAGGAGGGCTACATGCTAGGCTAAAATCCTCCAGCAGGCCCGAAGCCGTCTTGGAGGTACTCTCCGCGGAAGACGTCCTTCTGCTCCCCCTTCCTGCCCGTTCCTGCTCCCGGACAATTTGCCCCAAAAATGCCGCCATCCAGCTTCGGACAGCTGAAGGAATGTCTCCACCTCCTCGTCAGCAGCCCCTCCGTCGCCAAGGCTGAAAACTCCCGCAGCAGTTCCTTTTTCTGGTCTGTTTTATCTGGCTGTCCCGTGAGCCTCCTCGTCTGCTGCTTCTGCCTCTCCCTCCTCCTCGGCGATTCCTTCTGCTGCTGAGGGACCAGTCGCCTCCTTCCTGGCTTCGCCTGTCACCACATCTGCTGGGGCGGCTCTTCTACCTTCCTCAGAGGGGTCCGCTATCACAGCAGCCACAGAGAGAGCAGACTCTACATCTGCTGCAGCAGGAGACATTATGCCCCTGGAACACAGGTGAGTGTCTTTTAATTCTCAATTGCCCACACAAAAATTATCTTGTCTGATTCCTGGTGGTGAGGCTCAGTTTATGCAGTTCCCTGAGCTCTCACCACTTGCTGCAGCTAAAGACCTTTACCCTTCTCTTTCCATGTCTCCTCCTCTGCCCCTTGAGTATTCACCAGTTGCATGATTAAGCCGCTGGAAAATGGAGGAGCCTGTGGCCTTTGAGAACCTGGTTCAAGCCCTGCAGCAATGGTCTGGATTGAGGGAGAGCACTACCTGTGATCCGGAGCCTGCAGCGACGACTGAGCGCCCCCGGGTTTCAACAGCGCAGGATTCAGTGCCAGCAGAAAACCAACCTCTTCGATCCACGCCGGACAAGCCACCTGCATGGGTCACTTCACTGAGGGGTCCCAGGACTGCATCACACCTCCAAGCCTGCTGTAGTGGTCGCTGCAGCAGAGCCGGATTTGGACCTCCAGAGGGCCGGGCCCAAGACATGGCCGCCTAAATCGACGGAGTCCTGGACGGTCATGGAGCTTGAGCTCAGGCGAGTGCTCTCCTTTGTTTTAGTTGTTTCCATGTTGGAGAGGTCTTGTCTGGCTCTTGGTGGGGAGAGCCAAGAGCAGCCATCAGCTGCACCTGAACTCATCTCACCAGGCTCCAATGTAACCAGTGACCCTGACCCTGTGTCTCTGTCCCTCTTATCTGAGCCTTTCCCCAGGGTCACCGAGATTCATCCAACTTTGTCTTAGGTCTCTGTGGGTTTGGTCTTGCCACCTGAAGTCTTCGTGGGTCAAGCTCCTCCTGCTCCTCCTCCTCCAATGTAGGTGCTGCGCTCCAGCTTGAGTCCACTGTGGGCATTACGTCCCAGCCCAGGGGCAACCAAGGGTGAAGCTCTGACCAGTCTGGGTCCAAGAAGGGTGCAGCTCTTGCCCAGGCTGGGTCCACCGTGGGTGAAGCTATGACCCAGTATGGGTCCACTGTGGGTATAACATTGCTCCAGCCCGGAGCCACCGCAGGTGCTACTTTGCTCCAGCCCGGAGCCACCGTGGGTGCTGCCTTGCTCCAAGCTGGAGCCACTGTAGGTGCTGCTTTGCTCCAGCCCAGAGCCACCGCGGGTGCAGCCCTGCTCCAGCTTGGAGCCTCCACGGGTGCTGCTTTGTCCACCCCAGAGCCACCACAGGTGCAGCCTTGCTCCGGCTTGGAGCCTCCGCGGGTGCTGCTTTGCTCCAGCTTGGAGCCACCATCGGAGCTGCTTTGCTTCAGTCCAGAGCCACCATGGGTGCTGCGATTTCACAGTCCAGGACCACCGACGGTGCTACAGGCCAGTCTGAAGGCATTCTCCTCTGCCAGATGCCGTCGTGGGCCCCTCACTTCTTCCCGACGCCGTTGTGGTCCCCTCTCCTCTGCCAGATGCTGTTGTGGTCCCCTCTCCTCTGCCTGAGGCCATTGTGGTTTCCTCAATTCCACTGTCCTCTTCCTTGTTGGTCCTCCCTGTGGGGCAGCCACCTCCTGGGCCACCCCTTCTTTTTAGGTGGCGAATAATTTCTGGCCAACCACCTGACTGGCTGCACCGCTGGGTTGGGTGGCCCACATTCTCCGGCAGGCCACCTGACTCTTACCACCACGCCATCTGTCAGGCCAGGGACTTTAGCTGGCAACCTGAACTGTCTAGTTCTTTGGTCCAGGGAGTCTAGGTGTCCAGTTCTGAGTGGGTGTGTATCCTGGGTGGGTTCTTTTGTTTTTTTGTTCCCTCCTAGTCTGGGTGTTGCTGGGGTGTGAGTTATGTTAATTTTTTCTTATTTTCTCTGGCTTGTTTCTGTCTCTCCATGCCTGGTTCCCCCGCCTCCTGCCCAGGGTGGGGTTGTTTTCTTGTTTTTGATGGGGTGGGTTTTTTGTGTGGGTGGGTCCTTTTCCTTCAATGTTGCCCGGGGTGTCTGGTTTCAACCCCTTGAGGAGGGGGGCTCTGTCACGATCTGAGCATGGGGGATCCCGCCATGCTCTGTCGCTTTGCCTTTTTTCTATATTTGTATGGTGGTGTATTTTTTTTTAATTCTTATTCCTGTTATTTTATCCTTGGTTGATTTTTCACATATTCTGTATTGTTTCTTAATATGATTTATTTTCCTGTTTACATTCATTATAGTTTTGTTATTTACATATTTGATGTTACTTGTCATTATTTGCCATCACATCATATTTGTATCATGTTGTGTTTTCTTTCTCTCCCTCTCCCTCTCTCGCCCTGCAGCTTTCAGTGGCATTTCTGGGTTTTTTGCTCTATTGTGGGTGATGCTCCTGTCAGCTGTCAGTCCCATCTTCTCCCTCTCATTACTCTCAGCTGATCTCTATTGTGATCATTGTTACCCCTTGCCCGCTCATGAGATCCACACCTGCATCCAGTTGTATTCATTCAGTCCATGCCCTATTTAAGATCCTTGTTTCTATTATTCAGTGTTGGAGCCTCTGCTTTCTGTCGTTAAGTATCAGAACCCTTTCCCCATTCTGGTTAAAATTTCCTCAATCATCCTGCCTTCTCTGTTACCTTCTCAGCTTGTGAGTTATTTGGCACTATTTGGATTTTTGTGTTTTGTGCACTGTTTGGACCTGTTTTTTGTTTCGTTCAATGAATATCACAACTACAGTTCAGTATTTGGGTCTTCGTTCCTTCCTTGACGAGCAATTCAGGACACAAACCCTCTTATTGAGCAAAAAAGCGCTGGACTCCAGAGACTGAGAGCACCCTACAAGAATGTTTTGCCTGCACAGACAGGGATGTGTTTAAAGCTGCAGCCACCCCAGAGGACTCTTCTGTAAACATACAGGATTATGCTGAATACATGAATGGGGACATCAGCACATGTGATGATACCATCATACCCACCATACAGGTCAGGAAGTTCTCCAACCAGAAGTCCTAGATCAACAGTCAGGTACATCAGATGCTGGGTGCTCGCTCTCATGCATTTAAATCAGGCTGTGAGGTTGAGTACAAAGTTGTAAAGTATGGACTGAGAAACGCTATAAAACAGCAGCAAAGAGGCAAGGGTCACTTACTGGCTGCGGTCTTGTGTCATAGATTGACCCTCAGGCAAGTAGAAGACCCAGGCACTGGACTGTGAGTTGTGAGATTTATTGCAAACATAAAATACAAAGTGCACAAACCAAACTATAAGGCAAGGTAGACTGACATGGTAACAAAGACTGTGAAGACAGAACAGGACGTTAAAGTTATGTCTGGAAACTGAAGACTGCAGCGAAGAATGAATGGAGCAGCGGTCTTAAATAGGGCAAGATACCAATGATAACAAATGATTGCAGGTGTGGCTCTTCAGTGCAAGGAGGAATGGAAATAGATGACAGGTGTGCAAGAGCACGAACCAAGCTAGCACAGAATGACAACAAAGCACACTGTAAAAATAAAAGCTCAATCAGGAAATGACAAACAGTAACTAAGAAACGGGTGAGGGCTCATGTCAACAGGCCGATCTTAACAAAGTTGAAAACAGAACTACAACAGACACACTGAAAACACATAATCAACCGTACAGTCAAATAATAACCCAGAACTGAGAAAATATAGGAAATAATCAGAAATGAACCGAGAGCATGAGCACAGTGGACAGACCGCACTCAGCCTCATGACTTGTCATCAAAGATAAATGCGTATTTCCCAAAATAGTTTATTGCAGCTTTTTTACCCACAAAAAACTTTAATTGTGTTAGAATTGTTTGGAAAGAGATTTTAAGTCTTGCACCTACTTAAAAGGTTTGGATCTCTGAATATTCTAAGTAGCCACCAGTAACTGATGCTGCAAAGTCAGCCTCTCGGAGGAGAGGTTGTTCTCTGACCCGAAGACTGCCATGCAACACAGATGTCTCCGTCCCCCTAAAACCATGTGTCCACTGAGGCGTGCGTTTTCACGCTTCCCAGCTGCCAACTGCATGAAGAGAATCTCTGTCTGGTCAGAGAACTTCAGACGGTTTTCAAGGATTTTTGGCTACAAAACTGCAGTTTGATGAACTTTTTCTGTCCACCCCAACCCGCAGGGTTTGCATGTGACTGAACGCCACGACTCCTGGTGGGTCGCAGCGTTTTGGTTGTTAAAGTTTTATCTATCTCTAATTTACAAGCTTCAGTTAGACCAATTAATTCAGCTGTTTGTGCATAATAATGTGATGAGAGTTTCATGTTTGCTTTATGAACCATAATGAACCTAAAATAAAACTAGAAAAGCACTCGGAGAGCGCAGACCTCCGCCAAGCGCCACAGTTCCCCCCCATACAGTGTTTGTGTGTACGTTTTCAGATTCCTTGACCATGAAAACATATGACTAGCAATTGGATTGACAATGATAGGATTAGTGGTTCAGTAGTAAAAGCATTACTAGTAGTTAAAGCATTGTAAATCCAAGATGGCGCCCACAGCGGTCGACATGGTGCTTCGCTGCGCTCTTTGTTTGTTTTTGTTTGTCAATTGTGTGTCTGCTTGCACTTATACCCGTGAAGAACTTTTAAATATCAGGACTTTGACCCCCACGGACCTCCTCCCAGTTTTTCTAGCCCCTGCCGCCGATCTGGTTTATTGTTTGGCTCGGAAAGTGAGACGGCGGAAGAGAGGAAGACGAGCGGGCGCTCTCGTACGACTTCGCAGGAGAGGCTCGCGAACGGCGCTGCCTGGCATATTTCTGTCCAATACCAACTCTCTCTCTAACAAGGTGGATGAACTGAGACTGCTGATGCGTTTTAAGGACCTCGCCTCCTCAGCTGTCCTCTGCTTTACTGAGACCTGGCTCCGGGAAAATATACCGGACAGCGCGCTGCGCCTCGACGGCTTCCAGCTCTTCCGTGCTGATCGTGACACAGAGCTTTCCGGCAAGACCACAGGAGGCGGAGTCTGCTTCTACATCAACTGTAGCTGGTGCTCTGATGTAACGGAAATTTCCAAACACTGTTCTCCTGCCTTGGAATTTCTTGTTATCAACTGCAAGCCTTTTTATTCCCCACGGGAGTTTGCTTCTTTTATACTGATCGCTGTGTACGCCCCTCCCGACGCGGACACGCGCGAAGCTCAGCGCGTGCTCGCGGATCACATTCAACACACAGAGCGGAGTTTTCCAGACTCGCTGATTATTGTGGCTGGCGACTTTAATCAGTGCAATCTGAGCCACGATCTCCCCCGCTACAAACAGTTTATTAAATGCCCCACCAGAGGATTAAACACACTGGATCACTGTTACACCACAGTGAAAGACGCATATCGCGCTGTCCCTCGAGCTGCGCTGGGATTATCTGATCACGTGATGGTTCACCTCATTCCCACATACAGACAGAGATTGAAGCTCACTAAACCTGTTGTGAGCACTACGAAGATACGGACCAGTGATGCTGAGGAGAAGCTGGAAACGTGCATGGAAATATCTGACTGGGGCATGCTTAAAGGAGCCACGCATGATCTGGATGAGTACACGGACACTGTGAACTCATATATCCACTTTTGTGAAGAGAACATTCTTCCATCACGCACCAGGGTGAGTTACTCTAATGACAAACCCTGGTTCACAGCTAAGCTCAGACAGATCAGGAAGGAGAAGGAAGCAGCGCTGAAAAGTGGAGACAGGGACTGCTACAGGGAGGTTAAATACCGGTTTAACAGAGAGCTGAAGAGGGCTAAATCTGTGTACTCAGAGAGACTCCAGCAGCAGTTCACTGCTAATGATTCGGCTTCCGTGTGGAGAGGACTGAGGCAGATCACCAACTATCGGCCTCAGGCTCCTAAAGGTCAGGATGACAAAGCCCTTTGTCAGAGACTGTCCCAACACTATGCCCGTTTTGACACCTCGTCATCTGTGTCCAACTCCCCCCCTCCCTCCAGCTCCACAGCCTCCACATTCCCTACTTCATTTAAGGCACCCCCCCCCCACCTCCCCCCCTCCCCTTATCATCAGTGAGCAGGATGTGCTCAAACAGTTCTCCAGACTGAACCCGCGCAAGGCCCCCGGCCCAGACGGCGTGTCTCCCTCCACCCTGAGACTCTGTGCGAAACAGCTGGCTCCTGTATTCACAGACATTTTTAACACCTCCCTTAAGTTATGCCACGTGCCGTCCTGCCTCAAATCCTCCACCATCATCCCTGTCCCCAAGAAGCCACGGATCACTGGACTTAATGACTACAGACCTGTAGCGCTCACCTCTGTAGTCATGAAGTCCTTTGAGCGCCTGGTCCTGTCCCACCTCAAGTCCATCACCACCCCTCTCCTGGACCCGCTGCAGTTTGCCTACCGAGCCAACAGGTCTGTAGACAATGCAGTCAACCTGGCCCTCCACTCCATCCTGCAGCACCTGGACTCCCCGGGAACCTACGCCAGGATCCTGTTTGTGGACTTCAGCTCCGCATTCAACACCATCCGCCCCGCTCTGCTCCGGGACAAGCTGTCCCTGCTCAACGTGCCTGACTCCCTCTGCAGGTGGATCATCGACTTCCTGACGGACCGGAGGCAGCATGTGCGGCTGGGAAAGACTGTCTCAGACTATACTAGCATCAGCACCGGATCACCCCAGGGCTGTGTACTTTCCCCCCTACTCTTCTCCCTTTACACCAACTCCTGCACCTCCAGCCACCAGTCTGTCAAGTTGATCAAGTTTGCGGACGACACCACCCTCATCGGGCTCATCTCCAACGGCGACGAGTCCGCCTACAGGAGAGAGGTGGCCCAGCTGGCGTCCTGGTGCAGCAATAACAACCTGCAGCTGAACGCTCTGAAGACAGTGGAGATGATTGTAGACTTCAGGAAAGTCACTACTCCTCTGCCCCCCCTCACCCTCTCAGGCTCTCCCATCACCACTGCTGATTCCTTCCGCTTCCTAGGCACTACCATCACCAGGGACCTCAAATGGGAGCTGACCATCAGCTCACTCATCAAAAAAGCCCAGCAGAGGATGTTCTTCCTGCGGCAGCTGAGGAAGCTCAAGCTACCCACCAAGATGTTAGTGCAGTTCTACACAGCCATCATCGAGTCCATCCTCACCACCTCCATAACCGTGTGGTACGCAGGAGCCACTGCCAGGGACAGACTAAGGCTGCAGCGCGTCGTGCGCACTGCTGAGAAGGTGATCGGCTGCAAGCTCCCATCTCTCCAGGATCTGTACATCTCCAGGACCCGGAGGCGTGCTGGCCGGATCATAGCCGATCCCTCACACCCTGGTCATGTACTGTTTGCCCCCCTCCCCTCTGGTAGAAGACTTCGGTCCATCCAGACTAAAACCTCCCGTCACATGAACAGCTTCTTCCCCTCTGCCATTAGACTGCTGAACACTAAGTGACTCTCGTGCACCATGTACAGCAGCTCAACCAGACTCATGTCAATCATCACTGTTTTCTTCCTGCATTACCGACTGCACTATATAGTTCTCCACAGTATCTGCTGCTGGCTAATATATATTTTAACTGTTGACCAGTATCACTTAATCTTATCCTACACTTTATTACATGTATAGTTTATTTCTCTTATCTTATCATGTTTAATGTTGCAGCATTGTACCGAGACAAATTCCTAGTTTGTGTACTACATGAACAATGGCAATAAACCTGATTCTGATTCTGATTCTGATTACCTCCTTGGCGGAGGTAATAAACTGAAGTGTTGGTGTTGTGTCCATCTCCTCCATCTCCAAACTCCCAGGCTGCGGGCGTTGCAATTGAATGAATGAATGAATTAATCTTTATTTCGAATAGATTAAGAGTACAGGTTAAAAGAAAGTGAATAATATAACAAAGGGGGAAAGAAAATCCAACAAGGTCAAATTAGACAATAACTCCTCTGATTATACAGTTCAACATAAGTTATCCGAAATGTGTGATGGCTAAAGCCGCAGCTTATATTGCCCACCCATATTCCATCCAAGAATTCAAAAGAAAAAACAAAAGAAATCATGGCACAACCGCGTACAACCCACAGGCCAATGGGTTATGCGAGCGTTTTCATAGATCACTGAAAGCAGCACTCAGGGCTTCACTGACGGATGCAAATTAGGTAGACAGGTTGCCGTGGGTTTTATTGGGGTTGCGCTCCGTGGCAAAAGAGGATTTGGAAGCTTCCCCGGCAGAGAGCTTCTTTTTGCGCAGGCACTATGGCTGCCCGTGGAATTTCTGCCAAATAATCCGGCGGCGGACAGATGCCCGTCTCAGCTTTTGCAGCGTAGCGCAAACACAGGCACGCTGCCAGGCCCTGCCCACCACTTTTTTCCGCGTGCTTTTGTGCCTAAAACTTTGAAGAAGGCGGAGTTTGTGTTCGTCAGACACGACGAGCAGCGCCCTCCACTGGGCCTGCACACATGTTGAAAATGGCCGTATCTCACAATGTTAAAGAATCCTTTAAAAAATTCCTGTATCCAGACGGTGATCCGGATCATCCCCAAAATTTAATCAGTTCTTCCTTGTACCATTTCCAACAACGCCTGAAATTTTCATTGAAATCCATCCAAAACTTTTTGAGTTATCTTGCTAACCAACAGACAAACAAACAAACAAACAGACAAACAGACAGACAAACGCTGGCAAAAACATAACCTCCTCTTGGCCTCCGGCCTGGCGGAGGTAATAAAACCAAATTTAAATGCAGTCCAAAATGGAACAGGATTAAAGCCCAAAGCTTATCTTGTCCTGTCCCATCACTGACTAATTAATGTATCTATATACCAACTTACACATACATACATACAAACACACATTGGCACAACAACAAACGGAAACCCAATAAGCAAGGATGTGAATGAACAAATCTCAACATGCATTTAAAAATCTTATTGCTTATTAAAATAATAGAAATTCAAAAATGAAATATGAGTAAACTTCCCACTGATCATACAATCCACGAGGGACTCTCATAGACTTTCACTCAACCAACCCGAGTGATTAACAGAACCATCTTCCTCCTTGTATTTATTAAATTTCTCATTTTTGTACTTGTTATTAAAACTCAAAATGTTGGGACATTGTTTTAACGCCATATTTAATCCATTCCATAATTTAACCCCACAAATCAAAACACAAAAGCTTCTCATAATTGTTCATACACCCACTGTCTTTAGAAGTAACTCCCCCCTTAAATGATATCCCTTTTGTCTTTCAAAGAACATGTTTTGGAACTTAACTGGCTGTAAATTGTTCCTTCCTTTGTACATTATTATGGCAGTTTTATATCCCACCAGATCAAATAATTTCAAACTTTTACTGATTTTTACCCCCCTGTCCTGTCAGGCAGCCAGGTGAGCAGAACAGAAATCTGCTACCCTTATTGTGCCAAAACAGATTTACTTTGCCAAAAGGAGCTTTATACAGTACCTATCTATGTACTGTATTCTATTGTAAACTCCTCCTGAAATAACTTTTAATACTTTATTTAAATTGCTTTACCAATGAAGGACCTGACAGGATGGGGAATGGGAAAAGGAAGTGTGGGATGGGGGAAAGAAAAGGGAAAGAAACAGAAAAAAAGACAATCAAACCACCAACTAAAACAAACAGAAGACAGACTGTTTCTTCCACCAAAGAGGTCTCAACATGAGTCTCATATCTGCACCTGTTAAAGGGGAGACATTTGTGCGTGTGTGTCCATGTGCGTGCATATAAGAGCACGCACAAAATAAGTGTGTGCATGTGAGTGGTTTGTCAGGAAACATACAAAGAGGGCGGCCGGTTGCAGCAACTACCCCCCCCCCCCCGGAAACCCTGAGCAGGCAAGGCAGCGCCACCCTCCTCCCCCCCACAGGGCACAAACATCCGAGGTCAACAAGCCCCAGGAAAGCCAGGCATCCACCCCAAGAGGGATGGCCGAGGAAGGCCAGGCCACCGGCGCAGCGGGCTCACACCCCCAGGCCCATCAACCCCCCACCCCACCAGCGGGGCCAACGCCAGCCCCCAGACCCCAGGCGCCGGGAGGCCAGCACTCCCACCCCCCGGGCCGAAGACCGACCCGTGCCCCAGGCACGAGCCCCCCAGGCACCCCCCCCAGCGACCCCCCCCCCCAGTGCCACCGCTGCACACCCCGGGGACCCCCACACCCAAAGAAGCTCCCCCCCCAGGGGAGCCCACATAGCCAAGAGACACTACCCCCTCAATTCAGCACCTTCTGACTAGCAGACACACCCATTCTCACACATTCACACCCTCATGCTCTCATACGCACCCACATGCACTCACTCACTCTCGCTCCCCCACTCCCCCACACAATCCCACACTCGTACTCCCGGACCCACCCATTCTCTCTCACTCCTGTACCCACTCAGTCTTGCTCCCACTCACCCTCAGGGTCACCCACACTCACTCATGTTCACCCATACACGCACTCTCACTCACACTCCGACCTACTCACATCCATTCGTGCTCTCCCCCACACATTTCCCTACCCTCATTCACCCGTATTACTTAGGGTGACCGCGATGCAGATGCAGCGAACATGAATGCACACCAGCACCCGGCAGTGGCCAGGGAGACCGCCGGGGCAAGCCAGCAGCCACCCCCCCCCGCCAACCCACCCCAGGGCGGCAACAGCCACAGAAGCAGACCCCCTCCCCCAGCGGCCACCCGAGCGGCTGATCAGCAGACCACCGCAGGTGCTCTGAGATGCCACTCGACATGCAAAGCACCCCACAAAACCGACCCACCACCACCACCTCCATTCATCACTCCCTCACTCTCGCTTACTCTCTTGTTCAATCACTCTCTCACTCCCTTGCTCGTATCTATTCATTCGGCAGCATCCAGGGATTTTGACAACATGACAGGTCCCAGGTCTCCTGCTGGGCCCCCAGGCCCCAGGCAAAAGGAGGGCAACAGGGATGAGGGAAAACCACCACCACCCCTCCCCCGCGCACAAATCATGATAGATGTGTGTCAGTTGTATAATGTGATTGTGTGCAGGTGTGTGAACTAATATAGTGCAGTTAAAATTGGGGGGATGGTGGTTGGAGCACCACTAGCCACTGCGATAGGCAGCGGGGCCCCCATCCCCTCAAGCCCTCAGTGTCTAAAATGCAATTAAAATCGAGTTGAGGCAGCCCCACTGTGCAGCAGAGATATCTCCTTGACCGACATAGTGCGGCACACCCCCACCCCAAAGTTTACGTTCCAAAACTGACCCCTGGGGGACACCACAAACTATGTCCAAACTCTCAAATTTATATTGTCTCATCATCACAAATTGTTGCCTGATTGATTGATTGGATTGATTGATGAGTCCATATCGTTTCAATTTATTAAGTAATATTTCATGATTTAATGTATCAAATGCTTTTTTTAAAATCAATACATACTCCCACCTCAAATTTCTTTCTACCCATAGAATTAGTAATTTTTTCTATAACATCCATTAAAGCCGATGATAGATAGATATAGACAGACAGATGTACTTTATTGATCCCAAACTGGGAAATTACAGAAATGGATATGATGTAGAGTGGCTGATTCTAAATCCATACTGGCTGTCTGTGAGTAATTTGTGTTTAGCTATGAACTTGTCTAGTCTGTCATTAAAAAAAGCTTTTCTAGTATTTTTGAGAATTGGAGCAGAAGAGAAACAGGCCTGTAGTCTGTGAAGTGGTGTTTTGTTTCCAGTTTTGTATAGAGGTATAACTTTTGCTATTTTCATTTTACTTGGAACTGTACCAGTCTGAAATGATAAGCTGCAAATGTGTTTCAATGGTTTGGCAATTTCCTCAATAACCTTTTTAACAGCTGCCATGTCAATGTCATTATAGTCAGTTGAAACTTTATTTTTGGATTTATGTATAATCTCAATGATTTTCCTCTCTTCCACTGTTGTTAAAACATTGAACTTGGATTTCTTTAGATTAATTTACTACTCCCCTTTTCATGTATGAATGGATCAGGGATTTTTTCTGCTAATATTTACAAAGAATTCACTGAATCTATTTACTGCATCATTTACAGTATATTATTAATATTTATATCATTATCTATATAATAATAAGGATAATTATCTTGTCTGTCTCCATTTCAAATTACTTTATTTAATATATTTCATATACCTTTATTTTTATTATTATCTATTAATTTACTATAGTATTCCTTCGTACCTATTCTCATAATATTTGTTAACTTATTTTTATATTTTTATATCTATTTTCTACCTCCTTAGTTCTATGTCTTATGAATTCTCTATACAACATATTTTTCTTTTTGCAGGCATTTTAATCCTTTGGTGATCCATGGACTGTCTGAATATTTTTGCTTCTTATTGATTTTTTTTAATTGGACAATTTTTAATCATAACATTTTAAATATTCTTAAAAATATTTCACATGCTTTGTCCGTGTCTTCTTCATTACATTGTTCTTCCCAGTTCTGTTTTACTAGATCATTTTTAGAGCATTCATTGATTCTTCAGTCCTCACTTGTCTGTACATAAGTGCTGTTTTTTGTTTTACTTTCCTGTAAGCACTGTCAAAAACTGTGAATATTGGCAGGTGGTTACTGATGTCCATCCATCCATCTTCTTCCGCTTAATCCTTTTTGGATTGCGGGTGGGGGGGGGGGGCTGGAGCCTATCCCAGCATCTTTGGGCGAGAGGCAGGGTCCACCCTGGACAGATCGCCAGTCTATCGCAGGGCCAACACAGAGAGACAGACAAGCATTCACTCTCACAGTCATACCTAAGGACAATTCAGAATCCCCAGTTTTGATGCCAGTTAACCTAACTTGCATGTTTTTGGCATGTGGGAGGAAACCGGAGAAATCCCGGAGTAAACCCACGCAGACATCCTTAATTAATAATCCACTTATTGTGTTATTATCTATATTATTTGGAAAGATGTTATCAGTGAGTGTAGCACAATGAGATGTAATTCTGATGGGTCTGGTGATCTTAGGATGAAGACTTAAACTATACATTCTATTAATAAATTCTTCAGTGGGTTTATGGTTTTTTTGGTTAAACAGATCTATATTGAAATCACCACATGTAAACATGTTCTTTTGATGTGATACAGTGAATATTTCTTCTATCCAGTCCTTAAAAGTTTCAATTTGTGACCCAGGTGTTCTATGTATGCAGCTAACCAATACAGGTACATTATTTTTTCCCCCTACAAATTTCAATAGTCATACAGTCTAGTAAACCTCCAATCAAAGTT
The DNA here is from genome assembly GCA_020510985.1 of Pholidichthys leucotaenia. Lineage (NCBI taxonomy): Eukaryota > Metazoa > Chordata > Actinopteri > Cichliformes > Pholidichthyidae > Pholidichthys > Pholidichthys leucotaenia. The sequence continues at coordinate 60,154,833 of CM035850.1, read as the reverse complement.
CTCATGATCTATACCACTCTGAAATGAAGATTTTTTATCAGTGTACAAGGCCCCACCTCCTCCACATTTGTTATGTCTGTTCTTATTGTACAGTTCATATCCATTCTATTCAAAGTCCACACCCTTCTGTCATGAGCAGCGGGAGCGCGCCCCTCCCCTCCGGTCCCATCTCCTCCAGCTCATCACGGCACCAGAGGCAGAAGACACACCTGCGCCCGCTCATCAGCCAGCGTACTTAAGGAGGTTCCCTCCGCGCAGTCTACGCTGGCTCGTCTGGGTACACTGCCCGTCCTATGGACTAGCTATTAACCAGAATCGTTAACACATCGTTAACCTCCTTGTTCTCCTTCCTTTCAGGTTGCTGCCACTGTGTAGGTGTGTTCTCGGGATTGCGCGCGCTCTCCTGCTCCACCACACAACCCATCAGTAACTTCTTCTCCCCGGTCAGGCACCATCAGCTTCACTACTCCCCCCTGCCCTACTGGTTCGTCTATTCCCCGCTGGGTCCTGCCGGTCATCCCTGGATTTTTCAAGTAAGTGGCAATTTGGCTCGCCCATTTTCCCCTTACTCCACTCCTCAGCTCACGGCTCTCATCTTCTCTCCGCAGGTCCATTTCCTCTGACGAGTGACTGTTTCTGTAGCTGTGCAGTGCTGTGTTTTGAGATTAATAAAACTGTCAAACACGCCCCTCTGTGTGGTTCACCTTGTGTCTGGCATCGTGCGTGTGAGCTGTCAAAAACTAACACGTCTTGACACCTTCTCAGGACTGATCCAGGTTTCCGTTATGGCAATAATGTTAAATGGATGAGAGAACTGTCTTAAATATTCCTTGATTTTATTAAAATTTGCATACAGACTTCTACTGTTAAAGTGAATAATGGATAGTCTATGTTCTGTCTTGATGTCCTTGTTGAATTGTTTATCTGAATAATAGCAGCAGTTATCATTCAAATTAGTGAAAAAGTTGTTTTCAGGATCAATATCACATTCCATGTCCTTTGAGTTAAGTTCATTGTATTCAAATGTTTTCAGTCCTAGGTTATCAGAATCAACAATCCTCTGTGGTAAATTATCTCCAAATGTGTTGATCAAACTATCCATCAGAGAAAAGCAAAAAACAAACTAAAAAGTGAATCATAAACAAACAATAAAGTAACTGATATATGATTATGATTATATCAGTTATATATTATATGTTATATATATGTTATATATATATATTATATGATTATTTTGTAATGATTAGTCATTACAAAATAAGAAAAGCAGTAGTTAATCATAGCCCTTTACAAAGTAAGTCATTTGTATTTATCCAATTCATTAGTTTCTTATTTGTATTGCATTTGACCCTTCTTTTTCTTTTACCCAAATTTTGCAGTTCCATATCCATGCAGCAAAATTTTCTTTAAGCTTACTTAATTGTCTCAATTGCCTAACAATACTGGCATTTTTTTTTTTAGTTAAATGATCATTTAGGTAGACATTTGTTCCTTTCAGCTGTTTTGCATTTCTTAACAACTCTTTTTTGTGTTTTTGACTGGATAATCTCAGTATAATCAGAGGTTTGGCTTTCCTATTCTTCTGTATGATGGTGTGACAAGCAGAGATAGAGTCATTGTGTATATTGATACCTTTGCGTTGTAAAAAAGACAGCACTTGTTCTTCAAGTGACTGGAGTTCCTCAGAGGGGGCATCCTCTCCAGAATTGTCACTAGTCTTTCACTGCCTGGGAGCAGCTCTGCGATCCACATGGTGAGGACATCAATGGCCTCACTCACACTGTCACGGACTACATCGACTTCTGTGTGGACAACACCGTACCCACCAAGACCATACGGTGTTGCTCGAACAACAAACCCTGGATCAACCCTGAGATAAAAACACTTCTGACAGAGAAGAAGAGGATCTTCAGGTTGGGGAACAGGGAGATGCTGAAGTCCGTACAGAGGGAGCTGAGGAGGAAGATCAGAGAAGGCAAGGACAGCTTCAGGAAGAAGATGGAGGACAAGCTGCAACGGAGCGACATCGGCGGGATCTGGAGAAACCTCAAAACCATCTCTGGGCTCCAGAATACCTCCTCCCAGGCCACGGGGGGCAGGGAGTGGGCGAACAATCTGAACCTGTTTTTTAATAGGTTTGACCAGTCGCCCTCCCCACCGACTGCACAACAACCACTGCTGCCTCTAAAGTCATCGAGACCTGCTGTCCACACCTCACTCCACCAACACCCCCCACTCCCAGCACACAGCCCCCCAACCTGACCCTCACTAAGACCCAGGTGAGGACGGAGCTGAGGAAGATCAAGGCGAGGAAGGCCGCGGGACCGGACAGCATCAGCGCAAAGCTCTTCAAGTCCTGTGCAGACCAGCTGTGTGGGATTGTGGAGCATATCTTCAACCTGAGCTTGAAACTGGGGAGGGTACCACAGTTGTGGAAAACATCTTGTGTGGTACCTGTACCAAAGACTTTCCACCCCAAAGATCTGAACAGCTACAGACCAGTGGCCCTGACGTCTCACCTGATGAAGACCCTGGAGAGACTGCTCCTTGCTCACCTCCGCCCCCTGGTGGGACCAGCGATGGATCCACTCCAGTTCGCCTACCAGCATGGCATTGGGGTGGACGATGCAGTGATCTTCCTCCTTCACCGTTCCCTGTACCACCTGGAGAAGCCTGGGAATGCGGTGAGGATCATGTTCTTTGACTTCTCCAGTGCTTTCAACACCATTCAACCAATGATCCTGAAGGACAAGCTGCTGTGCGCAGGGGTGGACCAGCACCTGTCATCATGGATCCTGGACTACCTCACTAACCGGCCACAGTTTGTGAGAACCCAGGATTGTGTGTCTGACGCGATCATCGGTAGCATGGGGGCCCCCCAGGGAACGGTTTTGGCACCCTTCCTGTTCACCCTTTATACTGCGGACTTCTCACACAACACAACACACTGCCATCTACAGAAGTTCTCTGACGACTCTGTGATCGTCGGCCTCATCTCCAACGGAGATGAAGCTGAGTACAGAGGACTTATCCAGGACTTCGTGGACTGGTGCCATCGGAACTGCCTCCAGATCAACGCGAGGAAAACTAAGGAGCTGGTGGTGGACTGCCGCAGGCAAGGACAACCCCTCACAGCACCAGTAAACATACAGGGAACAGACATTGAGATGGTGACATCCTACAAGTACCTTGGTGTTCATCTGAACAATAAACTAGACTGGTCACACAATACTGACACACTCTACAAGAAGGGACAGCGCAGGCTGTTCCTACTGAGGAGGCTCAGGTCTTTTGTACAAGGGGCGCTGCTGAAGACATTCTACGACACGGTGGTGGCATCAGCCGTCACTTTTGGAGTGGTCTGCTGGGGCAATGGCATTACAGCAGCCGATAGGAAGAGACTAAACAAACTGATCAAGAAAGCTAGCTCTGTCCTGGGGCAACGCCTTGACCCAGTGGAGGAGATAGGAGAGAGAAGGATGATGGCTAAACTGTCATCTCTGCTGGAGTCCGAGTCCCACCCTATGCAGGACATATTGAATGCACTGAGGAGCTCATTTAGCAGTAGACTACATCATCCTAGGTGCGCAACCGAGAGGTTTCGCAGGTCCTTCCTACCTACGGCTGTCAGACTGTATAACCTAAGCAGGGCTGCTCGCAGAGATAGCAAAAAAACGTGACGACCTAGTAGTATTGAATGCAAAAGACGCAACAGACTTACACAAATGGTCCCCTCCAGTATACAACTAGGACAATATCAGTCGCTACGGAGGGTGACAATATGTATGGGTACATATTCATACTATGTAGGATAACTAAGTAGACGGTTATGCTGTTTATTCCATCTTGCTACAATGCTCCGCACTTTGTATATATATTTATATGTACGTATGTATATCCACTGCTCTTATTTATATTTTTCGTATCTTCTTAATTATTGCTCTGAGTGTTGCTATCCCTGTGCTGTTGCAATCCTGGAATTTCCCCGTTGTGGGACTAATAAAGGCTTATCTCATCTTATCTTATCTTAGTCACAGAGACAACTCGAGCATAGGAGCGGTGTTTTACATCCAAGCCTGAAAATATATCATCTTTCCTAGAATATTGCTCTAGTTTATCCACTCTCTGCTCAATATCCATAATATGTTTGTCTTTTTCTTTAATTAGGACTTTAAGTTCTTTTATTTCTCCCATGAATCCAGACAGCTTTGAAAGTTCATTAAACATAAAGTTTAGTGAGTTTTTTTTATTTCTTCCATATCCTCTTCAAGTTTTTCAGTTTTCTCACTTTTCTTAGGAGGGGCCATTATTATTGGTGGAGCCTGGTCTCAGCCTCGTGGCTCTACTGCTGATGGTGAAGACCAGAATCGGCCCAGTGACCAGGCAGGCAACCAATGTGGGTGGTGGAGCCCCAGCTCAGTCCAATGGCTGCCAAGCCGCTGCTGGTGCTGGGCTTAGGCCCCCAGCCCAGCGGCCAGTCCTGATGGTTGGTGAGTAGCCCAGGCTGGGCCTTCTCCTTCTGGCTGGTGGTGGTGGAGCCTGGGCTGGTCCTGTGGCTGATGGCGGAGTCTGGGCTGGGCCCGCGGCTGATGGTGAAGCCCAGGATGGGCCCGCTGGCTGGCGGTGGAGCCTGGGCTCGGCCCAGTGGCCGCTGGAACACCACCAGTGCTAAGCCAAGATTCTGGCCCAGAGCCCAGAGCCCCGGCTTGGGCCTGGTGGCTGGTAACAGAGCCTAGGCTGGGCCTGGTGGATGTTGAACAGCTACTGGTGCTAGGCCTGGGCTCCGGCCCGGTAGCTAGTCCTGTTGGACTTAGCAGCAACCTTTTCAAGGTGAAAACTGCTCCGCGTTGCAATCATCGGAGCTCGGCATCCTCACTGCTGTCCGGTGCTGCTGCTCGATGCCCGGTAGATAGCTAATAGATGATCACCATAGGGTTTCCTAAACCATCCCTTCCTCTGTCTCCTCCGGCTTGATAAGAACATGTTACCATCTGCCAAGATGCTGAAGATGAAACGAGGGTGGACATTTCAGCAAGACAATGATCCCAAACACACAGCCAAGGAAACTCTCAACTGACTCCAAAAAAGAAACTAAATTAGTTTTTTGTTTTTCTTATTTCAGACAAGAACAAAAAGGAGATGTTTTTACCTTTACATGTTTTGACTGTCAACTGCAGTCTTCCTCAGAAGTGTCAGCTGATTGCTGTGAAGTGTCATCTATCAGCTGGCTTTCCTAGGCGGGGCTAGCCCAGCAGAACTGTCAGACCCACTGGGCTGGCCCTGCCCTCCGCCGTCCAATGGTCTCTGGAGAATGTAGTCCCAAGTGTGGGAAAGCATAAATGCCCCCTCATCCCGATTCATGCTGTCTTTTCCCCCCTTCCTGATTTCTTTGGCCTCTTGATCCAGCATTTGTGTCTGTTGCTCTCCAATCCACTGATTTTTGTGTTGTCCCAGTACATGATGTGATTATTTTTTTTTGCAGTAATCTGATATTGATGATTTTAATATTGCTTGTTCTGCCTTTTCTTTTTGTGGTCTTATGAGCCGTCCTTGTGCTTCCTTCTCACATTCCTTCTGGTGTCCTTTTTTCCTTGTGGTGCATGCTCTTCCTGTTTCTCCGATGTAGGTTTTGTTACATGATCTGCATGATATTTCATACATTACGTTGCATTTTTTGCTTTGTTCTATTTTGTCCTTGGGGTGTACTAAAAACTGTCTTAATTTTTTGTGTGGTTTTACCACTGTTTATTTTGTGTTTTTTCATGATCCTTTGAATTGGTTCTGTTATCCCCCGGATGTATGGTATGGTTATGATGTCCTTATTTTTGATTTCGGCTTTTGGTCTTTCTTTTTTCCTGTTTGTTTTCTTTGTTTTTGACTTGCTGTTTCCCTTTATTTATGGCCCATATCAGATACTGGCAGTGTGTGAGTGCATGTTTTATGTGGTTCTCCTTCTCCTGTCTGTCTTCTTGGTTTGTGATGATGGTGGCCCATTCGTATTGTGTCCTGACAACTAATAGCTTGTGTGCTATGGGATGTTCTGATGTCCGTAGTAGGTACTGATCTGTGTGGATTGGTTTCCTGTGGGCTGAGATTTTTATACTGCCGTCATCACTGTGATGGATTTTTATGTCCAGAAAGGCTATAGTACTATTTTCTTCCTCTTTGAGTGTGAATTTTATGTTCTCAGTGCTGTCTGTGTTGTTCAGATGGTCTATGAGTTCTTGTGTGTGTCCTTCTTTTTAATCTTCTCCAATATGTCGTCCATGTATCTCTTCCAGAGGGTGGGCTTGCATCGTATGGGTGCTGCATTGATGGCTTTGTTTTCCAGATCCTCCATGAAAAAGCTGCTCATGATGGCTGATAGTGGGTCTCCCATTGCAAATCCTTCTTTTTGTCTGTAGATTTTTTTCTCTGCATTGAAAATAGGTGGATTTTGCAACAAACTGTAGTAATCCTGATACAGTATGTTGTCAGCTGTGAGGTTTGTGCGTCTTTTAAGAGTTCTGTCATTCTTGAGGCCTTCTTGCATGATGTGTAGTGTGATATCAACAGGGGTCTTTGTGAATAGCGAAATGACATCATGTGAAATGAGGATCTCATCCAATTCTATTTTCATGTTTTTGAGTTCTTGTGCCAGTTCTTTTGAGTTTTTGCAGAAGTATTCTGATAGTCCAAGCAGGGGTCTGATGATTTCAACCAGGGCTTTTGATAAATTGTCTGTGACTGATCCGATGCTGTCTATTATTGGTCGCAGTGGGATGTCCTTATGTATTTTTGGGGTTCCATAGATCCGAGCGGTGATGCTGGCTGTGGGTATCAGGTGTTCGTATGCATCCTTTGTTATTTTTTTGCTTTCCAATAGGGGTTTGAGAAGGGCTTTTAGCGTTTTTTTTTTTCTTTTCTTCTGTGGGGTTTGTTTTTATGATTTCATATGTGCTGCTTATTCTTATCTGAAATAAGAAAAACAAAACTAATAAGTGAAAAAGGATAGCGATACGTTTACATTCACAAATATATGGAATTAAAGTTGGACCAACAGAACATAAAATCTCCCTGTACGCCGATGATATAATTTTGTTTATGTCGAATCTAAAAAAATCAATTCCAACCTTGTTGAATTTAATAAAGAATTTTGGGGAAATATCAGGATATAAAATAAATAAAACTAAATCTTCAATATTAATGCTAAATGAGACCCAGAGAAATTACCCAGCCCCTGAGGCAAATCAATTCAATGTTGTAAATCAGTTTAAATATTTAGGAATCCAAATTATGCCTAAGCTAGAATCAGTCGCCAGCGTCAACTATGAAGCCTTAATGTCAGATATCAATGAGTTAACTCAGAGATGGATGTCACTACCAATGTCGATGATCGGGAGAATCAATATACTTAAAAGTAATATTTTACCTAAAATACTTTATTTATTTCAATACATTCCCTTATCACCACCTTTAGATCTATTCTCAAGAATAAAAAAAAAGTTAGTGGAATTTATATGGAACAACAGGAGGGCTAGATTACGTTTGTCTTTATTATATTTACCATTTGATCGTGGAGGTCTGAAATGTCCAAATTTTATGTTGTATTATTGGTCGGCACAACTGAGGTCTATGACATATTATTTTTCATCAAATGATCTCCCTCACTGGACTGAAATGGAATCATACAATTTACCTTTACCTCTTCCCATATTCATATACTCAGATTCGGCAAAAAAATTACAAAAACAAGTTAAAAATCCATTTGTAAAGCATATGATCAAAATATGGTGTGAAGCTAAAAACTATTTAAAAGAACCACAGTTATTGTCACAATTTAGTCCAATATGGGGTAATCAATATTTTAAACCAGGGAGAGCGGACGCTGTATTTAAAGTATGGAATTTAAAAGGGATACAAAAGATTCAGGATTTATATTTGCCATGTGCAGACAACATAATGTCTTTTGAAGAGCTGAGGATCAAATTTAATCTCAATAGAACACATTTTTTTAAATATCTTCAACTTAGAAACTTTATTCGATCAAATCAAAATAAAGCTCTCACTCGACCTATCTATTCATCCTTGGAAAAAATGATGATGAAAGATAGTAAAAGAAAGGGTATTATTTCAGAGTTTTATAACTCATTGACACTATCTTCAAGTGAAAATTCACTGAAAAGATTAAACTACTGGAAAGAAGATCTGCAAACTGAAATTTCGGAGGAACAATGGGAATTGGCTTGTACAGAAGCTCAAACCAAATCAATAAATGCACGCCTTAAATTGATACATTTCAAATGGTTAATGCGGATGTATGTTACACCGGAGGAGTTAAATAGATATAACAAAAATATACCAGATACATGCACAAAATGCATGGAAAGTAAAGGAACCCTATTTCATTGTTTATGGGAATGTAGATTAATAAGAATGTTTTGGGAAGAGGTGAGGGTAACAATTGAAAAAATAATCTCAAAACAAATCATACTGAATCCTAAACTGTTTTTGTTGGGTCTGTACCCAGAAAAGCATAATTTTAATAAAAGTGAAAGAACATTCATAGACCTCAGTTTGCTTAATGCCAAAAAATGTATTGCACTATTATGGAAAAAGACTCATAGACCAGATGTGACTCAGTGGTTAAGACAGATGTTAACAAACCTTCCATTAGAAAGAATAACATATATACTGAAATCAAAGGAAATTGTGTTTGAGAATATATGGAGACCTTTTATTGATTATGTAAAAAATTTAAACATAACTCTTGAAGAAGAAGGTGAATGATGTGTGTGGACCTTGTAAATTCCAAACTGGTGAACATAATATGTATACTTATGTATTGGATTGTCTAGACTAAACAGAGGAGCATTGTTGAAGACTTGATTTTGTTGGTGGTTGTTGGTGTTTTTAGTGCATTTTTTTTTTTTTGTAGTACTTTAGCGTTAGTGTTTGATTGGTTGTATCATGTTTGTTAAAAAAAAAGGTTCAATAAAGATATTGTGGAAAAAAAATAAGTGAAAAAGAACACAAAATGAACCTACTTGAGCTACTGAAGGAAAATAAAGCTGCTAGAATGGCCCAGCCAGTCACCTGACCTGAATCCAATTGAAAATCTATGGAACAAACTGAAGATCAGAGTTCATAGATGACACCCACTGACCCTTCAAGATTTGAAGACAGTATGGGTGGAAGAATGGGCTAAAATCACTCCTGCGCATTGCCCGCACCTAGTTTCTCCAGTCAGGAGGTGTCTGGAAGCTGTTATTACCAACAAAGGCTTTTCTACTAAATATTAAACAAATTTCACCAAGCATGTTCAATACTTATTCCCTGTGTCATTCAATTTTATTAAATATAACTTGTGAACACAGTTTCCTTGATTTCTTTGTATGTATGGATTACTTGGGTTGTTACTGATATCTGATGAAAATCTCAGGTCCATGCCTCCATCAGAAATGTTTAATGAGAAAAATGTTGATGTGCTCAATACTTATTTTTCCCGCTGTACCTACCAAATACCTCTGACCACTTCAACGTTGTTATTGGAGTTGAGTGAAAGTACAAGTGAAAACAGAAACTGAACACACATTTTAGCTGATTAAAATAAGATGCACATTGTGGTCTATATTAATCATATATTCCATAACCAACATATGTTTAAGCATGTGAGAATGTTTGGTGATTACATATGTAAGGCGACTTCACACCTCAGAACAGGACAAAGGGTCTCAACCACCAGTGAAGATCAAAGACCATCCGAGGCACTGCGGTGGAGACCGGATGGGTTGCCCTGACCCCCCAGGGCCAGGCGGAGGAGTACGAAGACAATGGGGGGATTAAGATAATGAGGGATGTCAGTTTTTGATATGCCTTTTGTTATGTGCGAGAATAAGTTCGTAGAGCCGAAGGTGTTCGCTCTCTTTCCTTCTTCTGCTGCTGCACCTAGATGAGACTTGTTAGAGGAGCTGATAATAAACTTTGGTTTATATATCACATCGCCTCGTTCTTTCAAGCTCTTCTACACTGGTGACCCTGACGCGAGCATGGACCAGAGGCGTTCCCCCGCGATCGACTCATCTGTGGCGACCCAGGCAGACGCCGGCACCCACGCAGACAGGGGAACAGATGGACGACGTTCCCCCTTGGCAGAAGTGATAGAGAGGGCTCAACCGAGCACCAGCGCCGCTGAGAGAGCCGAAGCAAGGCACTCTCACCCTGCGGACACATCAATGACGGCCCACGCAAACGCTGTCACTGTCAAGCTGCCGGACTTCTGGCAGGAAGACCCCGCCTCGTGGTTTCAGCAAGCTGAAGCCCAGTTTACACTGGCGGGCATCACGGCTGACGATACGAAGTTCTATCACATCGTCGCCAAACTCGACGCCGCCACTTCGAGGTGTGTGCGGAGCATTATCGAGCGGCCGCCGGCCCAAGACAAATATAAAGTACTGAAAGCAACCATCGTGGCAAATTACGTCCCCTCAGCCGAAGAGAGAACCGAGAGGATCCTGGCGGTCTACGGCCACAGAGGATGCAGACCCAAGGCCCTCATGGAGGACTTGCTGCAGCTTAAAGAAGAGGACAATGACAACTTCCTCTTCCAATTCATATTCCTCAGTACGCTGCCGCCACACATGAGAGGGACGCTTGCCAACATGCGATGCAGCACCCAGCAAGACTTCCGCGTGCTGGCTCACGAAGCTCAACGGCTTGTCAACGCCTGCAAGGAGCAGACACCCACAGCAGCATCCGCAGACTTCAACGCTGATGCCCGGAGCCACGGGGAGCCACAAACCACCGAGCAGAACCAGCCCGCGGTGACAGCGACACGGCCAAAACGTAACAGACGGAGCAACGTTTGTTATTACCACCACCGCTTCGGCGAGAAGGCTCACAAATGCGTTCCCCCCTGCAAATTCACGATTTCGGGAAACACCAAAGCTGAGAGCCGTTAACAGCAGCGGTTCTCGGCGAAAAAAGCAAGCTGTTATATGTGACGGACGGACACACCGGCAAGCAGTTCCTTATTGACACGGGAGCTCAACTAAGTTTTGTCATGCCCTCCCAAGCAGATCGGGCCATGGGCACCCGGGGCAATGGAGCGGTGGCAGCCAACGGCTCCAGCATCGACACTTTTGGCGAAAAGAGCCTGCACCTCCGCATCCACGGCCGCAACTAAAGATGGACATTTGTTGTAGCGGCGGTGAGTTTTAACTTGTTGGGCGCAGATTTTTTGTGTGCACATGGGTTATTAGTTGATCTAGCAAACAGACGCTTGGTTAATGCACTGTCCTTTGCTTCTATTCCCTGCGCAGCTCGAGTTTCTCCACCACCCGTGCAGGCCAGCGTCACCACAGCAGGAGGTAAGTTTGATCAACTCCTCACCCAATTTCCAGCACTCACAATTCCCAAATTCTCAGCCACAGTGGCTAAACACGGGGTCGAACACTTTATTCCCACAACGGGCCCACCCGTATTCGCCAAAGCTCGGCGCTTAGACGCGACCAAGCTCGCCATAGCTCGGGACGAGTTTACTACCCTTGAAAAATTAGGCATTATCAGACGCTCGAAAAGCCCCTGGGCGTCACCACTTCACATGGTCCCGAAATCCGACGGTTCTTGGAGACCGTGCGGCGAGTACCGCAGATTAAACAATGCGACAGCGCATGACCGCTACCCAATTCCTCACATTCAAGATTTTTCACTACATCTGGCGGGTGCGCGCATTTTTTCAAAAATAGACCTGGTCCGCGGTTATCATCAAGTCCCAGTTCGAGCAGAGGACATTCCTAAAACAGCTGTAATAACCCCCTTCGGCCTTTTTGAATTTTTGCGGATGCCTTTCGGCCTCAAAGGCGCTGCTCAAACCTTTCAGCGGATGATGGACGCAGTATTACGCGACCTCCCTTTTGTTTTCGTCTACCTCGACGATATGCTGGTAGCCAGCCCGTCTGAGGAAAAACACGAGCGGCATCTCACTATGGTTTTTCAGAGGCTAGAAGAGCACGGGTTAATAATCAATCCAGCCAAATGCAAATTCGGCGTGTCACAAATTGATTTTTTAGGACACAGAGTTTCTCCGAGGGGGGCAGTCCCACTGCCAGACAAAGTTCACGCGATAAAAAGTTTCCCACGGCCACAAATGGTCAAATCGCTGCAAGAATTTTTAGGAATGGTTAATTTTTACAACCATTTCCTCCCCCACGCAGCTCAGCTCATGCAGCCCCTATATGACGCGCTCAGAAACAAAAACCTTCCAACGCGGTCGAATGGACCCCGGAGCGCGAACGCGCCTTCGCGGAAGTAAAAAGTGCCCTAGCTAATGCCACATTGTTGGTTCACCCCAATCCCGCAGCCCACATTGCGCTAACCACAGATGCTTCGGACCCGGCCATAGGGGCAGTTGTAGAACAACACGTCAGCGGAATCTGGCAACCTTTGGCATTCTTCAGCAAATCACTAAACCAAACTGAGCGTAAATACAGCACTTTTGACAGGGAGCTGCTAGCGCTTCATTTATCCATCCGCCACTTCCAGTTCTGGTTAGAAGGGCGGCGTTTCACGGCTTTTGTAGACCACAAACCGCTCACCTTTGTGATGGCTAAAATTTCCGAACCGTGGTCAGGCAGGCAACAAAGACAGCTAGCTGCGATTTCAGAGTTCACCACAGACATTCGACATGTGGCAGGCAAACTTAACGTGGTAGCAGACTGCCTCTCTCGCGCTGTGACATCGCCAGAGCGCGAGGAGACAGATTATACTACCGTAGCCGCAGAGCTTTTCACCAACACGGACACATACGCAGCACCAATCCACGCAGGGATAGATTATGCAGCCATGGCAGAGGAGCAAAGTAGTGGCGCGGACGTGCGCGCACTCCTGTCTGGACCAACAGGGTTAAGGCTGGAGGAAAGGGGTTTACGAGACGGTGTGCCCCCCCTAATATGCGATATCTCAACCGGCCGACCTCGCCCGTTAGTCCCAGCTACATGGCGCCGCCGTATTTTCGACTTGATTCACTCCCTCGCACACCCAGGTGTGCGCGCTTCTGTTAAAATGGTCGCCGAAAAGGTTGTGTGGCCTGGCCTGCGCAAAAACGTAAAAGAATGGGCAAAAACTTGCATTTCTTGTCAGCGCGCCAAAATACACAAACACACAAAAGCCCCTCTGGAGCCTTTTCCAATCCCTGCTAGAAGGTTCGACCACGTTCATGTCGACCTCGTGGGGCTGCTACCTTCCTCGCAAGGTTTCACACATCAAAAAAAAAAAAAAAAATAAAAAAAAAAATCTGTTAACAATGATAGACCGCACCACGCGCTGGCCAGAGGCAGTCCCTCTGGCGTCAACCACAGCGGAGGAAGTCGCTCGCGTTTTTTTGACAAACTGGGTGGCACGTTTCGGCGTCCCATCGGACATCACGTCCGATAGGGGGCCTCAATTTGTCTCGGAGCTTTGGTCAGCCATGGCCAGCAGCTTAGGGGCGACAATTCACCGCACCACCGCTTATCACCCTCAGGCTAATGGGTTATGCGAGCGTTTTCACAGATCTTTAAAGGCCGCCCTCAGAGCCTCACTAACGGATACAAATTGGGTCAATAAACTTCCCTGGGTTTTATTGGGGTTGCGTGCTGCACCCAAAGAGGATCTAGACGCCTCTCCAGCAGAATTAGTTTTTGCACAACCTCTCAGGCTCCCGGGTGAATTTTTACCAGAGAACCCAGAGCCAGGGCATCTCCCTGCCCCGAGGTTTTTAGGCAACAACGGACCGGACTCTCTCCCTGGACCGGCACATCACTCTTTTCCACGGGTTTTTGTCCCACAAGCTTTAAAGAACGCTGAATTCGTTTTTGTTAGGCATAAAGCTTTAAAACCAACTTTCCGCCCACCATACGATGGGCCATTCAGAGTGCTGGAACCTGGTGATAAACACTCTGTGCTTGATTTTGGGGATAGAAAAGAAACAGTCAGCATTGACAGACTTAAACCTGCCTTCTTGTTGAGAGACGAGCCTGCACGGTTGGCGAGAGCACCTCGGCGGGGCAGACCCCCCAAGAGAAAAGACTCAGCCCCCCTGCAGGGAACAAATAATCACTCTCCTTCCCAAGCTGCAGATTCCTTACAGGAAGGTCCCAGCAGGACGCCCAAGCGGACCCACAGCAGATTCGGGAGAAGATTAAAACCCAGACGGCACAGAGACTGATGCAAACTACTCAACAGTTGTTCACTAATTGTGCTGTAACAGTTTAGGACTGACTTGTGATTTTACTATGCTGTTATGATTACCACTGAACTCTCTTAGGAGCATGGCTGCTGGAAAGTTTCTTCTGTGGCAAGAGGTGTAGCAGTTAGTATGTCATAATAATTATCTTAAACTGTGAATTTTTCTATTGTCCTTTTCTTAGTCATTTGGGGGGGGGGCTGTGGTCTATATTAATCATATATTCCATAACCAACATATGTTTAAGCATGTGAGAATGTTTGGTGATTACATATGTAAGGCGACTTCACACCTCAGAACAGGACAAAGAGTCTCAACCGCCAGTGAAGATCAAAGAGCATCCGAGGCGCTGCGGTGGAGACCGGATGGGTTGCCCTGACCCCCCAGGGCCAGGCGGAGGAGTGCGAAGACAATGGGGGGATTAAGATAATGAGGGATGTCAGCTTTTGATATGCATGTCTTTTGTTATGTGCAAGAATAAGTTCGTAGAGCCGAAGGTGTTCGCTCTCTTTCCTTCTTCTGCTGCTGCACCTAGATGAGACTTGTTAGAGGAGCTGATAATAAACTTTGGTTTATATATCACATCGCCTCGTTCTTTCAAGCTCTTCTACACACATTACCTATTAGTAGAGGTAGTAGTAGTAGTCATAGTGCTAGCACAGATTAAGTTTCTGTATGTACTTAGAAAACAAGCCTGAATATTTTAATTTTGACATCGGAGCTGAGTTAATAATGTAATAAGTCGAAATCTGACTTCTGACAAATAATGTGAACATTTAATGTAATTTTGCAGAACAAATAAATGTAATCTATATGTGAATGTAATATTCACCTATATATAATTTATATATAATATAAAACAAATTTGAAAGGAAATAAAATGAAGTAGAAGTAGGCAATACTTTTATTCTTGTGACAGTGGCTATACATTTAGAGGACGTGGGAATTCTGGCTTTGGGGGCTGAAAAATGGACTACACCAGTTTTACCCCTGGAGGTTAAACAAGCCAAGGCTAAAATTACCCAGAGGGAAAGTTTGGTCTAGTCTAGAACTACCCCAGGGGAAAAATGGACAGGGGTGAATTCTAGCCTGCTACACTTAGATTTTTCCTCCACGTCAAGAAATGGTAAATCCAGCCCAGCGCCATCCTTGATACCCACCCACTGCTCTATTACTGGCCAGCACAGCATTTCATAGCTGTCCGTCCATGTCATTAGCTTCTGAGCTAACAGTGATACTAGGAGGCTCACACCAAGTGTGGTTTATGTTATTATTTTCTTTAGATTTCCGTCATCCCAATAGGCATCCCTGTTTCCACCCGGTTCACTAAATCAGTCGATAATATAGCATCCGTCACTCTGCCTTATTTTGTTATATTTTCAGTGTGATTTTCCATTAAATTGTTAGCACTAGTGTGCTAGGTAGTCCAAGTTGATCACTGTAACCAAAACTCAGCTCGCCTCAACAGGGAGGAGGTGATGGACAGACCACCTGGATCCAGCCGGTTCTGATCGCTATTTTCAATGAATTCTACTCACACCCACTGGAATCCTTTTTCATCTAAATAATACATGACCATATATTTCGTTCTGGATGTTATCTTAACTAAGATAAAGTTTCCTTAGCTGTAAACCAAAGCGGCTAGCTGAATCTAGCAGTTTAGCCACTCATTTGTTCATTTGTGAATGTTTCTGTGCTTATTGTACTTTCGGAACCAGTCATATCCTATCAACCACTGAAACCACACACCCCTGCCAACCAGTGATGTATTATTTCATTCACTGTTTAATGTTTACAGCTCAGGCTCAGGGGTTAACAGGTTGAGTTGGCCCTTGGTCCTGCCAGCTCCCCAATTCAGCTCCCGGATCAACCATGGGATCTTTCGTAGCTCGGAGTAGAGAATTTCTTACAATATTCCTAACGTTTGTTGGTGGGGATGGGAATTGGTAAGATTTTATCAATATCAGTGGCAATGTCAATTTTGTTGATTGATCTGATTCTTTATCGATTTTGTCATCAATTCTCGATCTGTGTGGGAAAAAAAACAGGCCTTCACAGGATTTCAGCATCAATGCAGGAGTTTTTTTTATCTATCTGACTTTAAACAATACTTTTTTTTCTCTTAAGAGTCGTCAGTATATGATAAATTAAGAGTGAGGCTTCAACTACACCAGAAAGTTTGATCTTTGGAATGGCATTGCTATTTACTGTTGATTCTAAGGCATTTTTGGGGCAACCATATCTCCTTTTTTTTAAACCTCCAGTAAGATAAATGTAGTAGTCCTAGTTTTGCCCAGAGAATTATCCTAAATCCCTATAAAGCTAAGACTCCTTGAAATATCTGAGCTTGGTTCAAAGTTCTCTGGGGCTATTCTACACATTCCCAAGGGCAGTATTTACAGAACATCCTAAGGCTAAAACTGTCTTCTAACTGCCTGACTTAGAAGAAAGTTAGTGGTGTGTTATTCTTTGCTTTACTCCTGAGCAAAAAAAATATAAAGTCTGTCAAAGCAGCGGTAACAACTACAATGCCTGTAGTTGTTATGTTTTTCAGGAGGAGTTTGCAAAAAGTACTGTGATAATGGTGAAACTAGTAAAGAATGTTGTGACCTAACCATCTGGATGTGATGCTCTATTGTGGTGGAACTTTGAAGAGAACGTCAGGATTTTATTTGGCCAATGGTAAAATGCAGTTATACAGTACAGCTGTAGCTTCTGTAATTTCTGCACTACTCCTTAGTTTACCTATTACACATCAATACAGAACTGGTATTAATAAAAGATTCTTCTTCAGCATGTCAAGCTGTTCTCTGTGAACTTGATCCCAAGAGACCTTTTATCAACTTTTAGTAAGTATCTCACAGAATTTGGAAGACAAGAGGAATGGTGTGTTGGACCTGATTGCCACTGATTGCATTTTTGTCCAGAATGAATTTAATATCACGGTAGTGTGTAATAAAACTTGCCTCAGGTATGAGAGTGCAGGGAACCCAGTTGGAGAAAATTTAACAGTAGAAGTACAGGAACCTTTATTATAACAAAATCATCCATCCGTCCATACATATTTCACAGCAATTGCTGCTTCTTCTAAGCAATTGCTCCGATGCGCACTAAATTCATGCACAGTAAACCTCAGGTGGGTCTGCACCCTGGTTGTAGTCAAAGGGTCAGGAGATCCGAGCAAATGTGATTTATATGATTTCACACAATCGCCACTCCGCTTTGGCAATTGCCCTTATGCTAACAAAACTCATACACAGTGGCCCTTGGGTGGGTGTGCGTCCATGTTGTTGTCAAGGTAACGAAGTAAGTCAAAGGTCATGAGCTATGGCTACATGTCACTTCAACTTTAAGTACACTGCAAAAAAATGACTTTTTAATTATTACATTGTTTCTTTTTAAAATTTTCGGTAGAAATGTTATTTACATGTTTTCATTTAAAATGTCACTTTTAATTTGATGTGTTACTTGATGTTTGATAGTAATTTTGTATACTTCTTTCTTTATACAAATGTTACTTTTAAAATGAAAGCACCAAGGTGCAGCTGCCTTGGTGCGACCTCTACTGACCCAGCCCAATTATTACAATACCTTTTTTCGCTGCTCCATTGAGGGTAAAATGGTGAGTTAAATTTGTGTTTATTTTGAAAACAAAGCCTTATCTCAAAATTCTGGCAAATTGAAAGTCCAGAAAATACGGCGATATAAAGATACAAGCCTTAAGTTCCACTTGATTGTGACTGGGCGTGCTGAAAAGCTGGTAGCAGACAGATACACACACACAACCACACACAGACACATTGAGTGATTACTGTATGCCTCCGTTACACCAAAAAAGTAATTTATTGACCTTACACATCTAAGTAAAAGTTACTTTTCGTGCAGCAGAGAGGGGGCTGATGGGTAATATTAAATATCAGAAGATAAATGTCTTTTCCTTAGACTCTCAGTTTAATGTTTGTTAGTGCTGTGCATGTGTCAGAGCTGTTTCTGTTGGCTGATATTTGTAACTTTTATCTGTGTTAACACCGTTACTGGGCACGTGATGTCGAAGATATACCCCCCCCCCCCCCGCCCATTACACTGTGTAGAACATGTACTGCCTCCTGGATGTGTGCCCCCGGTGGCTCATGAAAGACACACATGGTGCAGAAGATTTGTCTACCCAATGGATGAGTCATCAAACAGCAGATATTTTGTGCTGTGTGTGTCTTCACATGGTTTGACAGCACTTGCATACATTGTTCTGGAAGAAATGGCTATACATGTGCTGAATGTATAAAATCTGTAATAATTAAGAGATGAAGTATATTCATATATGACAATATATACATGAAGCAAAAATTTAAGGTTTTGGAGTAACAAACTACAGAGAACTGAAAAAAATTTACAGCCAAAACATACGTAAATTTATCTGAAGAATAAAGTTCTCAGTAAACTTTACTAGAATATATTTGTAAAATATACTTTTGGTACCAAGTAAACTTGAGTAACTTTTATTAGAAATTCTAAGTTAAAATACTTGACAAGGTTTTTTTTTTTTAGGTAAATGCCACTTCAATTTTTTTTTTCAGTGTAGCGCGAGGCTTTGTGTGTGTATACTATACACACATCCGATAGTATATACATACAGTACATATGTGTATACTGTAGAGATGAAGGCTCCTCATGATCTCAGGGTGGAGCGAGCACTTCTGTTATTATTGATCTGGTTGGTTAAGCTTGAATGAAACATTGGGGAAAAAAATACTGTTGCAATCTACAATATGTATTTACCTCTAAGCGCCATAATAATAGCTCAAGTTTACTATTGTCGCCTTCTGATACTATCAGCGATAGGGTGGTTTTTTTTTTTTTCTGCATTTCTGCTTCTATCCTCACAGGCTTTACAGTAGGCATCTCCATGTGTTTCTGTCAAAAATGTGCTGCCCGCCACTGTACCACTAATATACTCCCAGAATGAATTATCCACGTAGCACTGAATCACCGTTTTACCCGCTGTCTTGACAGATATATGCTTTTAAATTATTCTTCCAAGTCAGGTTTTGCTTTAAAATCCTGTGACCTGGTCTTATTTGTGATTACTAGTCATGAGTTTCAGCCCGTCTGGAGCAGTTGGAGGTCAGAGCTTGGCCTGCAATGTTCAGCTGGCGCCGCATAGGGAGACACATCCATATTTTATTCTCGCCCATGGCAAGAGCAGAGCTATAGATAGAACTTTATTCTTGTTCCTCTGCAAACGGCCACGGCCTTAAAATATGCAAGCAGAGGCGATGGCTACCAGAAAAGAAAAGTGTCTGACTAAGGACGGGACAAAGCACACTTCCCAGTGGCTAGGAGTGACGAGGCATGTTCAAATATCCAGACATAAAAGGGGAAGTTTTCACCTTCCAGTCTTGCCACTTGTCAGTATTTCCTCATTTTGTACTTTCCCGAGGAGAACAATGCAGTGTCACACATGGCTGTTCTTTCCATTGACGCTGATGGAGTCATAATTGCATGAATAACTAGAAAGCAACCGCAAGACTGACATACATCCAGGAAATGTCCAAGTTAGAACAATGCAGTTTATTGTATTAAAGCCTCCACTGATGATGATGGTAATTTCCTCTCATAGCATGGTGATAAAATCTAGCTTTTTCTTCTGCAGTGTTCTTTATTCAGGTTGTGTGCTTTTCTCCTTTTATCTGCTTTCCGTTCAAGTATTTTGCCTCCTTTTCTCCCTCTTCTCTTTAACACCAGTGACCTTCACTGTCCACCTGTATCTCTCTGCCACTTCTCAGACTCCCTTTCTTCGTTCATGTCTGCATCGCTCGTCTCTCCCTGACACGCTTGTCTCTTCTTTTGTTTTCGCCTAACCCCTCACTCCGCTCCCATGTACCTGTCACACTTCCAGAAGCAGCGCTGTGAATGCTTTCCCAGACAGCTACAGTGGAGTGCTCCTATTGAAGCAGTGACAAATTTAATAAATTGCAGAGGGAATCAGATCTATGGCGAGCCCTCGCTTTCTCGCCATTGATCTTCTCTTCACTCATTTGCTCCCCGAGCCATGAAAGAGAGGGGAGAAGTCAAGGGAAATAGAGACGCGACCAGAGTGTGTGTCAGGCCATATGCCCCCCCCACCCCGCCCCTTGTGCTTGTGCGTTCATGTTTGGGGTTCAGAGCAAAGGAGAGATTGAAACACAAGAAACAAAATAGCAGGAAATTAATTTCTGGAGCTCTTAGCTACTTCTCTTCCTGCAGAGTCTTTTCCAAATTAAAACAGCAGGAGTTTCTGGAGTCCAGAAATGGGCAGAAATCTTCCCACGATTTGTTGTCTGGCTACAGGCGCCCTGGTGAATGTAAATGTCGTTGGTCCGCAAGGTGGAGGGCCCCAGCCAGCATGTGCATGTGGGCCCCACCAAAGGTTAAATCTGGGCTGTCTTGTGGGGCCCATGTGGGTTTGCCCACATGGACTTCACCTGTTTACCTATTTTCAACTTACTTCCTCATAAATTTGTGACGTTTTTGGTAAATTTGAAACTTTTTCTCATAAATTTGTTAGTTTATTTGTTATTTTCTTGTAAAATTGTGACTTTTTTCTTGCATATTTGCTAACTTTTTCTTGTAATTTTGGAACGTTCTCATAAATTTGCCACTTTTTTTCTCTGTAATCTTGCAAGTTTTTCTCATAGATTTGTTACTTTTTCCTTTGTAAATCTGCTATTTTCTTGTATTTTCTTTTTGTTACTCTAAGCTTACAGCTTTTCCTCATAAATTTGGGACTTTTTTTTCCTCATAAATTTTCAATTTATTTACTCATACATTTGCTACTTTTTAAATTAATTTGCAACTTTTCCAAAAATTTTTCCTCATAAAGTTGTGACTTTTTTCCTGTAATTTTACAGGTTTTTTTTTTTGTAAATTTCCAAGTTTTTCTACTAAATTGTCATCCTTTTCTCATAAATTTGTGACTTTTTTCTCATAAATCTGCTACTATTTTTTTTAACAAATTTGCCCTTTTTTTCCTTAAAAATGTTCACATTTTTTTCCTCATAACTTTGTGACTTTTCTGTGTAGTTTTGCCTGTGGCACAAGTGTTACTGAAACCTGCTCACGCATTTCAAACCCATGTGAGGCACAATGGGTTTGAAGCGGGTAAACCAGGGGTGTCCAGCCATGTGCCATGGAGGGCCAAGACCCTGCAGGTTCTCTCTTGTCCCCAGTCTCTCCAGCAGCTGTTTTCACTGATCAGCAGTCAGTGGGAAGAAATTCAGTGAAGCCTGCTGTTGAAGATGCTGGTTGGAGGTAAAGCCTGCAGGGTCTTGGCCCTCCATGGCACATGGTTGGACACCCCTGGGCTAAACAGATTACCTGCTTACCCGCATCACAGGTAAAGTTTGTGTGGGCAAACACAGATGGGACCGACGTGGAACCCGTGGACAATCCCACATGGGACCCATAAGACAGCTCAGCTTAAACCTATAGTGGGGCCCACATGGGCACGCGAGCTGGGGCTTAGTCCATAACCTAAGCCAATATAAGATATGTTTCAACAGCACTATTAATATCATTTTTGACTTAAGCCTATTAATTTATTTTTGTTATGATCAGGGTCATTTAAAATCTTCCCCATAGACATATTTGTAAGTCTGTATAATATTTCTCCATGTTGATTTTGCATATGACCTGCTGGGTGGTATAAAGTACGAGTCACTGGATTTTGACATTATTGACCGACTGAATGGCCATTATCTTCAGGCATCATTCCTGTTTATATTACTAATAGGCACCCTTGCCCCCCCCACACACACCTTCTAGCAGCCACAATAAACTGTGATAAATAGAGAGCAACTCAGAGGATATAAACACCTAGCTCCCTTGTGATAAATCTTGTCGTAGGCTAAAGGTAATTTTGAGCCATTAAAGTAAGGATGGTTGAAATATTATTCTTTCTATATTTGCATTTTTTGTGTGTGAATAAACCAAAGCAATAATTTGTTAATTATGAAAGTAAAATCAACTCCAGTCACTAGGTTTGCCAGCTGTTCTATGCTACAGTATAGTCGTGTGAACAGGATGAGGTGGGATGTTTTCCCCTATTGCAAAAAAAGAAAAAGAATCTTCGAACTTTTTCTCGTAGATTTGCACATATTGTCTTGTAAATTTGCAACTTTTTTCTCATAAATTTGACTTTTTTCCCTGTGCCCCCCCCCCCAAAAAACCAACTTACTTTTTTTTTTTCATGAATAGGCAATTTTTTTTTCTTGTAAATATGCAATTTTTTTCCTATAAATGTTCAACTTTTTTCTTGTAGATTTGCAGCTTTTTCTCAAAAATTTGTGATTTTATTCTCAGAAATTTGCAATTTTTTCCTGTAAATTTTAAAATTTTTTTTTAACTTTTTGCTCATAAATTTGTGACTTTTTTCCTGTAAGTTTTCATCTGTTTCCTCATAAATTTGCAACTTTTTTTCTCAAAAATGATCTATTTGTGACTTTTTACCCCTCAGCCTCTACAGGGGTATTGTCGTCACCCCACCGGGCGGATGGGCGGTGGCATCGGCAGCGTCACGGCACTGGCGGTGTTGGTGGCAGCGTCAACACATAACTTGTGAGCATGATAACTAGAGAAAGAAATGACGTGGGCTTTTCAAATTGATGCCATGGGTGCATCTATGAAAAATCTCGGACAAATTCGAATTTGGATGACCTCTGACCTTTGGGTGACCGTCAGTTTTCCCTAAATCTTGTAGTGTGATAACCACATAAAGGAATGATGTAGCCTTTTCAAATCGATGCCATCATGCCTGTGACAAATTTTGGATGGCTTAGACCCTGCCCTCTGACTTTGGGTTTGGGGTCAAAGGTCAAAGGTCATGGTTAGCTTACCCTATACCATATGCTACAGAACGAGTAAGGGCAGGGTAACCAAACTCTGCGCACAGGTTCACCCTGTCACCCTGACATCTGCCTATCGTTGTGGGATTGCAAGGTCAAAGGTCAAGGTCAAAAGCCCATATAAACTACATCTCAATAACAGAGTACTTTGGCAATACTTCCTGTTTAGTCTTTGGGTTTTATTTTCTCTTAACAGTTACTGCTGCTTGTCAGGGTTCCACAGCTGTGTTGTGGGAAACCTATTGAAATTCTTTTGATTCTTCCGGTTATTTTTCTCAGCTAAAAATGCATGGGGAAAAAAAACCAGTTATACATACAGCCATGTGGAAAAAATCAGGACACCCTGTATAACCCTGTGTTTTGGGGTTTTTTTTTTTGTTTGTTTTTACATATTTGGACATATGGATATTTAATATCAATGTTAAAAGTACTGGGAGATTCATGTAATACAACTAAACAATTAAAAATGAATTAAAGACTTTTTTTTAAAATTTTCTGTAAAATGTAATTCTAAACAGTGAGGAATAAATTAGGACCCCCCCCCATCTTTTTTAGGACACCCCCACATTCATTCCCACTTAAAATGGCTAAAATGTTAAAAAATGCAAATAAAAACAAAAACAGGTTAGATATAGACATGCGAACATTTTTTAATAAAAACTGAATATTTAAAGGAGTGTCCAAATTTTTTCACATGACTGTAGAATCATGCCGGGGAAGTCTTATTCTTCTGAAGTACAATATGCTTCTCCTGTGGATTTTAAAGCAACACTATGTAAGACTTTCAACTCAAAATAATAAAACAGACACTAGATTTAAAGAGTGGAAAGAGAAAGGGCTGATAAAATATTACGATTTATTTAAGGGGCAAACTTTAAGAAGTTTTGAAGATTTGAAAAAACAAGGTCTAATAAATCAAGATCTTTACAGGTTCTTCCAGCTTAGACACCACATAAACAATATACTTAAAAAGGAGGTTTTGGAAAGGGCCCAGTCAGGTGTTCTGAAGGTCTTCTTAATGGCATATAAAGGGATCCCAGGGATCAGATACATTTCTAAAATATACCAAGGTCTTCAAGACTTAAAAGGAGACAACACATCTTATATAAAAGAGAGATGGGAAAAAGAGGGGAATTTCACTTTACAATTGGAAATATGGGAAAAGCTAAATAAACAGCAATGGAAAAGTACCTCATCCCTGCAGTGGAGAGAATTTGGATGGAAAAACTTGGTAAGATTTTTCAGAACACCTGCACAAAACAAATTTACCCATAAGGGGTTGAACTGTTGGCGCTTGTGTGGTGAAGAGACTGCAAATCATTTTCATGTGTTTTGGTCATGCCCAGTTATCCACCAATATTGGACCAAGGTACAGACAATATTGGGGAAAATATTCAAAATAACAGTCCCCTTTTCTTTTGTAACTTTGTATTTGGGTTTATTACCGGACTCACTGGAAAGACGAGGAGAAAAATACTTATTCAATGTTTTAATATTGGCAAGTAAAAAAGCCCTAACTAAAAAATGGATGCTGAAGGACTGTCCTACACCTGAAGATTGGATTAACGTGATTCAAGACATTTACTCGATAGAAAAGTTGACATTCGCACTGAGACAGGACATGGATGGGTTCATAATCTTTTGGCAACCCTGGATCGCATATGTGTCTTCCATTATATCTAATCTTTGACAAATACCATTTCAATAATGGTCCCGCTCTTTGTTCCAACGCTACTCAGTTGCTCTTTTACTTTTAATTACTTAATTTTCTGTTTGTTTGTTTTTTGCTGTTCTGCTTGTTTGTTTATTCGTTTGTTTGTTTGTTTTTTATTTAATTCTCCTTAACTTCACTTTTTCTTTCACTTTAAAAAAAAAGGGGGGGGGGGTTGTTGTAATAACTATCCTACCAATGTTGTCAAATAGCAAAAAATAAGGGAACATGTGATGAAAATGTAAACAATGCAATGCTGTAATGACCTGTATACCCTTTACAAAAACTTAAATAAAAAAAAAAATGTTTATACAGGTATTTTGGTGGTACAGCAACATCTGACTTATGTGAATGTCACTTCCCCATAGCGTGAGTGGGCCCACATTGCCTGCAACAGCTCTTATTTTGATGGGATCACTGAGGGGAACAGTGGCTGTGGCGGATGTGGCCTCGGTCCCAGCAGCGAATCACAGGGCACAGCTTTAGTCAGTAACAACAAAAAGCCCTGTGACTGGCTGCTGAGACCGGGGTCGTGGATGCCATGGTTCTGGCCTTTTCAGTGTTTACACACTTAAGAAAGTTACAGAGCCCTGCTTTAAAAACTAATGTGTAGCACACCTTAGGTTTTAAATGCTGTTGCTAAACAATGCAAGACCTTAAAGTCTACATCTGCTTGGAACCCGATGATCGCTGCTTGCAGCTATATTTTCAGCTTTTTTTCTGTTGATTTTTTTAGTGAATACTTAATTGTATCTTTCCTTAGTTCATTCCAAGTTCGGTTAGGGTTTGTTCCTTGTGTGTCACCTGCTCTCATTCCCCAGATGATCTGTCCCCCCTTTATATTCTCCTTTGTGTGTGTCTCCTGTGTTGTGCCCTCAGTGTCCCTGGAACTGATGATGAGTATTAATAAAAAATTATGCCAAATATTTGCCATTTAGTCACCACAGATGACAAAATCAGTAGGCCTGAGGTCAACCTGATGCCTATGAAATGGGCAGTTTAACTTGAAATGAGGTATATACATAAAAGTGCTGCTACTACAGTGCCATATACTGTATGCGTGTGAATTCTGAGCACAGTCCAACTTAAAAGCTTGGATCCATACTGTGACTCCACCTGCCTTAGGGCACAACACATGGATAAAGAGCCTGAAAATGTTGCCTTGTGTTTCCTCGGCTTTTAGTAGAGAGGAAATATTGTCCTGAGCTTAGGAGAAATAAGGGTAAAGCACTATTTATAGACAGAAAGTCATGGTCAAAGGTTTCAGTTTCTGACAAACAGTAATTCCCAAAGGTTGTATATCAGCAATTTTGTGGAAGATGGCCAGGTCTTGTTCATTTAGCCGGCTGGGATAGTTGGTCTTTCTGTGTATTTTTTGCTGATGTAACAAATTTTGGCCTTCCTGTGGCAGGGTATCATTTTCCGTGAAGGTACAGAGACCAGTGGATCAAATTTTGTAATGACATATTGGGATACAGTTTAAGAATCCTCTGCCTGTTCGAAATAGAAGCATGAATCATAGACTTAAAATAATCTTTAAATTACATTAAAGAAGGACAATATGGACAAAACTTTCCAGAAAAGTTGGGAGTGAGATCTAGAAGGAATTGCTCTTGGCATGTGTATGAATCGACATGAACCGATTAAGTACCACCTACTTCATAATGACATTGTTATAGATTTGAATATAATAAAATATTATCATAAGATGGACACAAGCAAATGCACGCACACTCGTGCAGCAACTAAGTCAACGAAATGGTCTCAGAAAATGGTTAAACTTTTATTCTCCTAAATATGTAAATAACTTTATTATATCCTACAAAATATAAGTCTATTCATACGGTATATTTCAATGCATGCAAAAGCCTCAGTTTAAAATAGCTTGATTTAAATATGAACTGATCTTGTTCTTCTATTAAGACAAAGTAAGGAGATGTTTCATACCTTTTGAAATGTTTCGACTGTCACCTGCAGTCTTCTTCAGAAAGCGTCGTCTGACGTCCTGACATGTCACATCAGCTGTTTTATCTTTTCCGTAGGCATGACCGACCCGACAGATTTGACAGGTCGGTCACACCCCCCACTGTGCAATGGTCTCTGGAGGAGAGAGCCCCAGGTGTGCGAGAGCATGAAGGCTCCATCAATTCGGTTCATGGTGTTGTGGGCTCACTTCCTGATTTCAGTTGCTTCTTTGATCCAGCATTTTTGTTTTGTTGTCCTCTGATCCAATTATTTTTGCATTGTTCCAGTCCATGATGTGGTTGTTTATCTTGCAGTGGTCAGATATTGCTGATTTGAGGTTTTCCTGTTCTGCCTTTTCTTTTTGCGTTCTTGTGAGTCGGCCTGCTGTTTCTTTTTCACATTCTTTTTGGTGTTGAAATCAGGAAGCAAGCCCACAGCACCATGAACCGAGATGATGGAGCCTTCATGCTCTCACACACCTGGGATTCTCTCCTCCAGAGACCATTGCACGGCGGGAGGCATGACCGACCTGGCATATCTGTCAGGTCAGTCACGCCTATGGAAAAGATAAAACAGCTGATGTGACACGTCACGGACGTCAGATGATGCTTTCTGAAGAAGACTGCAGGTGACAGTCAAAACATGTCAAAAGGTATGAAACATCTCCTTACTTTGTCATAATAGAAGAACAAGATCAGTTTATCATCAAGAAGACAAACTGAACCTGTTTGAAACATTACACAGTTGACTTAAATACACTGTATTTACGTAGGTGTAATACATCCATCCATCCATCCATCTTCTTCTGCTTAATCCTTGTAATGAAAATGGTCAAGCACTTTCTTTTGGACCAGTAAAAGTAAAATCTCTTTTAATTTTTCCATACTTTCTATATATAAGTAATTTATATAATGAAAATATAGAACAACAGCAAATTGAGACATAAAATTAAACCATGTTTATAATTGACAGAAACCACCTTTTTCCCACCTCTGCCCCCTGGTTGGACCAGCGATGGATCCATTTCAGTTTGCCTACCAGCATGGCATTGGGGTGGAGGATGCAGTGACCTTCCTCCTACATTGTTCCTTGTCCCACCTGGAGAAGCCTGGGAGCACTGTGAGGATCATGTTCTTTGATTTCTTCAGTGCTTTCAACACAATCCAACCAGTGATTCTGAGGGACAAGCTGCTGTGTGCAGGGGTGGATCAGTACTTGTCATCGTGGATCCTGGACTACCTCACAGACCAATCACAGGTTGTGAGGACCTGGGACTGTGTGTCTGACACCATCATCTGCAGTACGGGGGCCCCCCAGGGAACAGTTCTGGTTCCCTTCCTGTTCACCCTCTACACTGCTGACTTTACACACAACACACCACACTGCCATCTACAGAAGTTCTCTGATGACTCTGCAATCATTGGCCTCATCTCCAAGGGGGATGATGTGGAGTACAGAGGACTTACGGTGCGTTCAGGCCAAATGCAAACGGGCAAATTTTTCGTGCAGTGTGATTACATTATAACTCAATGCAAACACGCGAATAGACGTGAATTCACGGTCTGAGTGAGATGCAGACCGGCGAAGTGGCCTTTATAACTTCTGCAGCAGTGTTGAACCTACTGCGGAAATCCCCAAAATAACATCATGCTTTAGGCTTACATTATCCGACGGGGAGCTCACCTGAAAAAGTTGTCCCTGTCTCCAAAACTTTATGAGATGATGAGTGTTTCTGTTGCTAGCTTACTAGCCTTGTCAGCACATCCGTGGCAGGAATCCATAGGTAAATAACTCTGACATGCTGATTTAGCTGAAAAGCTCCCGGTCCCCCTGTTTCCAGGTGAGTGGCAGTCTCATTTTCAAACTAGTTTACTCTGCAATGGTGATACTTTTACTCCGGTGATGGCAGAATCTCAAAGCTAGCATATTACCTCGATGTGAACGTGCAATTTCGCGTGTACTCACCTCTTTCCATTCACTTTGTATGGATTCGTGCCACCTGTTCGCATTTGGTCTGAACGCACCTTTATCCAGGACTTTGTGGACTGGTGCCTGCGGAACTGCCTCCAGATCAATGCGAGGAAAACCAAAGAACTGGTGGTGGACTGCCACAGGTGTAGACAACCCCCCACAGCACTAGTAAACATCCAGGGAACAGACATTGAGATGGTGACATTTTACAAGTACCTGGATGTTCACCTGAACAATAAACTGGACTGGTCACACAACACCAACACACTCTACAAGAAGGAGCAGTGCAGACTGTTCCTCCTGAGGAGACTCGGGTCTTTTTAGAGTGCAAGGGGCACTCCTGAAGACCCTCTATGATTCTGTGGTGGCATCAGTCATTACGAATGGAGTGGTCTGCTGAGGTAGTGGCATCATGGTAGGCGACAGGAAGAGACTGAACAGGCTGATCAAAAAAGCTAGCTCTGTTCTGGGGCGACACCTTGACCCAGAGAGGAGGACAGTGGCAAAGCTGTCATCTCTACTGGAGTCTGAGTCCAACCCCACGTGGGACACACTGAATGCACTGAGGAGCTCATTTAGCGGTAGGCTGTGCCATCCTAAGTGCTCAAGGGAGAGATTCCGCAGGTCCTTCCTACCTACGGCTGTCAGACTTTATAACCTAAATACTGCTCATAGAAGCCGTATTAAACATCACATCTTTGCACAATAGAGATTGTCCCTTCCAATACACAACTAAGACAATTACAATTATTATCGAGGGTGGCAACAACACTGTTCATTCGATGTGAAATATACAGTCTGGGTCGATATTTATATTTTGCCGGGTAATTTAACCAACAGTAATGCTGTTGATACCATCTAGCTGCAATGCTCCTGCACTGTGTATATAACTGTGTACATATGTATATTTATTTACTGCTTTGGCAAACCAGTTCTTATTATCTTATTTACTATTGCTCTGAGTGCTGCTATCCCTTTGCTGTTGCAATCCTGTAATTTCCCCACTGTGGGACTAATAAAAGCATACCTTATCTTAAAACTGTTGAAAATATACAGTACAGTAATTTTCTGTGCCAATGAGATACTTGCAGGTTGACTGCACTAAATGCCCTGCAACTTGTCATTCGATGGATAAATAGTGCAGTCCCAGTTGCAGATCTAGGTATCACTATTATATTGTCAGAAAATCACAATAATGAGTATCTCTGCAGTGCTTTCACTATATTTTAAACCTAAAAGCCAAACAAACCTTGTTGAACCGAGTTATGATTTCAGTATTAATTAATCCTATGGTGGCTGTGGCGCAGGTGAAGTGTGGTCAATTTCTGACCAAAGGGTCAGCGGTTTGAGTCCCGTTCTCTTTGCAGTCTGTATGTCTAAGTGTGCATCGCAATTCACCTCTTTTTCATTCACATTCACCGTGAATGCACAAAATGTAGGGGTATGGTAAAGGGGTGAATTGCGACACGCTCTTAGTGTCCTTGAGCTAGACACTGAACCCTCAGTTGTTTCTTGTTGGGTTAGGTGAGCGTCTTGAATGGCAGCTCTTCCGCCATCAGTGTGAGAATGGGTGGCTAGCAAGATCTATAAAGTGCTTTGGTCATCCAGAGATGAGAAAAAATCTTTCTGTAAGTGAACACCATTTACCATTTTTATACTGTAACTAAAGATTTACCTACTTTTGAGGTAAAAAAAGAGGCATCTAAGAAATTGCACCTGCATCGCAATATCACACCTGAATACCCACATGGATATTTGATTTCCTTTCAAAAAGAAGGCTGCATCAGGCAAACCTACTAGACCAGAACTGTCTTATGACATGTTTAATAAAATTCTTAAAAAAGAAGTCCAAATGAATATTAATGGCTTGACCAAGCCTCTATATGAGTTTGGCTTGAAAGTGTGGTGTGAAAGCTAATAAAAGGGGGTGGATCCTCGTTTTTAGGCTAAGTGTAAGATGGATGGGTGGATGGATAGATGGATGGATGGATGGATGTGTATCTACACTATACATATTGTTTTTTAGCTTAGGAGCTAATGTGATGACCCGTCATCTGTCATCCATTGTCCATCCGTCCACATTTCACTCCTCCTAGGCAATTGCCTTGATGCTTGTCACACTCACTCAAAAAGACCCTCAGGTAGCTCCACATTCAGGTTGTGCTCAAGGTTAAGGTCAAGGTCAAAGGTCAGGAAATCTGAGCACTTAAGTGATTTCTGAAAAATCAATCCTCCTCCTAGGCAATTGTCCTAATTCTCAACAAATTAATGCACAATGATCATCAGGTGGGTCTGCATGAAGACCGTGTTCATGATCAGGGCCAAAGGTCAGGAGATCTCAGCACTAATATGATTTTATGAAAATTGTTATTCATTCAACAGGCAATCACTCTAATTCTCAACAGACTCACACGCAATGACCCTCAGATTTGTCTACATCTAGGATGCGTTCAAGGTCAATGTCATTGTCAAAGGTCAAGGGATCTGGGCACTTATGATTTCATCAAAATCATTACTCCTCCTAGGCCGTTGACCATAACCTTAAGCATATCCTAGATGGGTCTGCATCTCAGCTGTGCTTAAGATCAAAGTCAACGGTCAGGAGATCTGAGCACTGTGAGGCCAGAATGAGCTACTCCATCACTGAGTTGTTTTTTTTTTTTTCCAATGAAAGCAACCAGACTACTTTTATGTGCAGATGTAATTTCATGTCATGTCTAAAATCAAGAGTTTGGGTCAGTTGCTGCTAAATTTTTCA
Source organism: Pholidichthys leucotaenia (assembly GCA_020510985.1). Taxonomy (NCBI): domain Eukaryota; kingdom Metazoa; phylum Chordata; class Actinopteri; order Cichliformes; family Pholidichthyidae; genus Pholidichthys; species Pholidichthys leucotaenia. Next base: position 60,123,346 of record CM035850.1, on the reverse strand, counting down.
AGAAACAATCCATCACTGTTCTGTATATGTTTTATTGTGACCTTGGTAAATTCTAGTTTGCTAATAAAATTGTATTGATGCATTCAAAATCATAGATATAGCTTCCAACTCTACTGTACACTTTTTGCATATAGCTTTATTGATAATCTGTTACAACTGCAAACACTACATAAGACTAAAGACGGTGACATGATACTGTTTAGGGTGTAGGGTTCCTGCTTCTTCCTACTTGTGCTTACCTCTGTGGAAGTCTTGTTTCTTGTTCTAGTCACAGACAATTGGCATTCATTGGACTTTGTGCTGTTTAGATTTTGGAGAACTGCATGTTTGTTGACTATGTAGCATCTGTGATGGTTGCTTGTCCTTGTGTATTGGCAAAATTACAAGCAAATGAATACCTTTGCTCAACCAAGAATGAGCTGTGACCCTTTTCGTTTAATAGTTATACTTTACTGACACCTTATCTAACCTTAACAGGAACACCAAAGCAATGTCTATCAAAAAGCAAATGGCATCATATTTTAGCTCTCTGGATCCCACATGAGTGCTTTGCTCACCAATGAGGTCCCAGGGGAAGCCAGAGAATGAAAGTTGTTGAAAATGGAGGATGGAGGCAAAGCAGATAAATTGCTTTAGGTTTGGAGTGGACACTTCAGTATGAACGTTTTCAGCTGTTCATTGTTATCCTGTCTTCACCTGAAACATTAATGTGTGAATAGATTTCATTTGAGACAGTTATTTTCAATCCATGTTAAGTGTTTACATGGATCTTTAAATTAGCATCTTTTGCATATAATTGACTCATGGCCTCCTTTATACTTTGCAAAGTCTTATAAAGCCTGAAATCTGTGCCTGGAGACCACTTTATTTAAGCCGCTTTGTGTGCTTCCCACACAGCTGGCAGCAGAACATGCAAAAGTTGAGGGTCTTGCTCGCTAATCGGAAGGTCGTGGCTCAATCAATCCACATTTGAAGTGTCCTTCGGCAGATGTCCCTGAGGCATGCTTCTGTATGTGTAACAAAAGTGTGTATAAAAGTGTCTCAAAGTAAATCATATTAAGTGATCAGTAAGATGATAAACATGCTACAGAAATGCCAGTCTAATTAACAATAAATCAAATTTACTCCATAAAAAGGAAGTGTGAAATTAAAGTAAAATGATATTGTAAGACTTAAAGGTGATAGACAACATTCTGACCTCCTGCCCAATAGGTGTCACACTTACGCTGGTCCTGACTGTTAGGTAGAGACACGTGACATAAACCCAGTTATGCTATTGGCTATGACTAACTGTGGTGTCCTTCCCGGCCAAAAAAAAAAAAGGTATATAGACACTAGATAGGACATGGCTATAGCCGCCAGGTTATTCACATTCTATACACATGGCTTACTTATATGATTACAATAAATTAGTGGTGTTGGCGTTATCGCATTAATCGCCCGTTAACACTTTGTTCCCCTTAACGGCAACAAATTTTGTGATTGTGGTTAACGGCAGTTAATGGCAGAAAGTACAAACAGTACTTTTTCACCTAGTGGCTCTCTGTACAAAAGCCACTCTGGCCACAGATACTGTGCGCGCCATGCAGACATTGCAAAGTCAAAAAAGCTGGATTACAGCCATGGAAATCCCCAAAGCGCTGCCATGTTTAAGTTTACAACGTTATCTGTTGGAGCACTCACCTGGATTATTGTTACAGCCTCCTCCAAAACTTCACCTGGATGTTGGGTTGTTCTTCTTCTGTGGAAGCTAGCTAGCTGGCTTGTAGCTACATGCTCAGTTATAGCTAACCTCCAGCAGCTGACACAGACAGAAATTCACCTGTTTTCATCCTCATAGCTTTGGGTCCAACTGTTGGTGAGTACCAGTCTAAAAAAATTCTCAAGCTGTGTTCATAATGTCCATTCACTCCCCCGCTGTCTTTGCAGCACGGTGGGGTGTCACCATAGGCGAGATAGTTGTTTGTTTATGTTAACAATTTTTCTGCTAAAAGGGAAATTGTGTCTGTTGTGACACACAAGGTCCATGGTTTTGTGTTGATCTGCTTAAAAGTTGTGGATGTTTGCTATGAGAGAACAAGCAAGCTCCATTTGTGGCTGCTGGTTGGATGCTGAGTTGTGTGGCAGTAATGAGCCCTGACATTCCATTGTTTGCACATGCAGTCTACTTTTGCGAATTTTCTGGAGAATATTCTGGATAGTTTTTTGTCATTTTGGATATGATGAGAGCTTTAAGAAACCTGCAGGTGAAGACAGCAAGCATATTTGTCTACTCCCATGTTCATAACAGTATGCCAAACTTGAAAAATTACTGACAAGGTACACTTTATCTGTATGGAAAAACATGCAATTAATGCGTTATTAATCGTGATTAACTCAACATTCCAAAAAATTAATCACGATTAAAAATTTTGAACACCCAACACCACTACAATAAATACAACTGACAATTGTTTGTGTATCCTGTTATCACGATCCTGAAGGTGCTGGCAACCATTATAATTACCTCCAGAATATGATGCCTCCATTTTGTCATGAAAATGTTAGTCAAGTCTTGTCTAGTGTTTTTATATTGACACACACACACACACACACACACACACACGGGGGGGGGGGGGGGGTGAAAGTTCAAAGGCTGAAAAGTTCATTGTGGTCAAATCTGACCAAATGTGGTTTATTTTTCAACCGCAGGGATTCAACAGCTGCAACACCAATGGAATAAGTGTGTGGACTGAAGGGGAGACTGTCTTGAAAAATAAACCACATTTGGTCAAACCTGACCATGAACTTTTCACCCCCCCCCATATGTAAACGTGTTGCTGACACTCTGCAACACTGTTATTAGGAGACAGCACCACCGCTGGAGTGCCATCTGATGGAGAATGTGGCTGGCTCTGTTCAGCCACGGTTTGCAACTCCTGCAGTGATGCAGCAGCTCGAGAAGGCTCGTGCTGCGTGAGGACCAGCTCCAGGTCCTGTGTAAGTGCGGTCTGCAGTTCCTGTGGTGGCTCCACAGACTGGAACTCCTGTGGCAAGGCGGCAGCTCGAGGAGGCTTACGCCATGGGAAGCTCTGTTCCAAATCTCCTGTGACCACTACTCATAAAAAGTTAGGGATATTCAGATTTCGGGTGAAATTTCCGGATGCACCTAAAATGCACTATAACCTTTCCAGGTGAACTTAATTCCACCCTCTCTAACCTTTTCAGTGCACATGTCCAACTGTTCAAAGTTTCAGTATTTTTTGCGTAACTTGCTGTTCTCTAACAAAGTACTTAACAGCAAAATTCACAACAGGTGTTTGATCCATAAATCGACCAATAAATTTTCTCGTTCAATTAGAATTGGTATTTAAACAGTCCTCTTCATCATGCTGTTCACATTTTGACATCATGAGACCAAGACAACACCTAGCAATTGATCAACAGTACCCCACCATTGCGAGGCTTCAAACAGGATGTCCTCAGAGAAAAGTGGCCACTGAGTTTAGAATGTTCCAGAGTGTCATCATCAGGTTGCAACAGAGATACAGAGAGGCTGGAAGAGTCATAGAGAGACACAGAAGTTAGTGTAATTTGGCCACATTCCACACTGATGACCACTTCATTGTGAACAGTGCCCTGTGGAACCGGATGATGAATGCCACTCAACTCCAGGCACATTTAAGGGAGGTGAAAGGTACCCAAGTGTCACGTCAGACAATTCAAAACCGTTTACATCAGCGTGGTCTACGTGCTAGATGACCTGCAAGGGTACCTGACCACACCACCAGGCACAGGCGTCATTGTCTTGCATGGGCCAGGAAGCATTCACGCTGGACAAGGGACCAGTGGACCTCAGTGCTGTTCTCTGATGAAAATCGATTCATGTTGAGCAGAAATGATGGCCGCCAATGAAGTTGGAGACATCAAGGAGAGAGCTATGCTTCAGCCACTGTTGTCACCAGACAAGCCTTTGGTGGTGGTGGTGGTGTTACAGTCTGGGCAGGTGTGTCTAGTCAATACAGAACATCATTAGGTAATGGCTGCTGGAGGCTGGGGTACCTCAAATGGAGTGGTTTGCACTTTCTCCACACCTGAATCCCATAGAATTCAGCTGAGTTGAGTTGCTGAGCTGAGTTGCTGTGTAGAGGTTCGTAACCCTGCACCTCACGACCTCAATGACCTGAGGGCCGTTCTTCAAGAAAAGTGGAATGTCATGCCTCAGCAGACAATAAGTCGACTTGTGAACAGCATGAGACATCGTTGTCAAGCTGTAATTGATGCTCAAGGGTACATGACAAGTTATTGAGACACTGACACTTTTTGTTGTGGTATACCCACCACTGATGTTGGCTTTTGTTTCAACAAATTGTTTGAGATAAGGAAATCATCATTGCATGCTTCTACTTAAATGTCCTACTTTGATGATATTATATCACTGTAGTGTGAGCTTTTTACATTTCCCATAAATTTCACCTGAAAACCAAATATCCCTAACTTTTTGTGAGTAGTGTGTGTGTGTGTGTGTGTGTGTGTGTGTGTGTGTGTGTGTACACACACACACACGTTTCATCCAAGTGCTCCAATGTAAAGATTAGAATTATTTTGGACACACAAAGTATTTTTTTTCATCAATGTATTATTTTTTGAATAATTTAAAGACTTCAGTTCTGCCCCTTTCTAAACATTTTTTGATGTATTATTTTTAAAACATTTGTTCTTATGAAAATGCTGTCTAACTAAGCTGCTGTGAAAACTTGACCCGAATTAAGATGGGTTTTTACCATTAAACTGCTTTTAAGGACCAGTGCAGTTTCAGTCATTATTCTGGGCCCCCATGCATACATCTGGGCATGTCCTTCAACTGGAAAGTCTTTTTATACAGGATTTATTCTGTTTAATGTGGCGCTGGCTATTATTAGCTTGTGGGATGTGGTTGGGCCTATTTACAAATCCTGAGGTTTGAAAGAGGAGGAACAGTGGAAAGATTTTGACAAGAAACTGTAAGAAAATGAAAGGTTTTTTTGTCGAAAAAAAAAGGGTATAAGATCCCATTTTAGACAACAGAGATTTGTTTTTATAGGGTATTTATATCCACCGGAGTCTGTCCTTAAGTAAGCATTTTGACATTGTCCTTTTGCCAAACCCTGTTAAAAAAACAAAACAAAAAACCTAGAGGGCACTCAGAGAGTGCACACCTCCACCAAGGCTTCATCCATCTCTCTTCCCCCCATCCATCCATTCGAACCTTTGTCCATCCCTCTGTCTTTCCCCCTATATCTCTGCCTGTATGTCCATTCACACCTCCGTACCTCTGTCCAGCCATACCTCCGTCCGTACCTCTTTCTGTTCCTTCGTCTGTCCATCCATACCTCCAATCATCCATTCCATTCCATTAATGGAAGTGAAAAAGTGATCCAGAACATACCTCCTAACCTGGATCACCTCCAGAATCTAATGGGTTCATCCATAGCCCAAGGGCCACCTGTGGTGAAAATTCCATCAAGTTTGTCGAGTATGGAGTAGGATGGACGATTACAATACACTGCGAGATCGGGCCATGGTGGAGGTATGCGCTCATGGATCACCTCCAAAAGCTAATGGATTCCTCTGTTACCCAGGGGCCTCCTCTGGTGCAAATTTTACCAAAATCCATCCAGTAGTTTTTGTGTAATCCTGCTAACAAGAGACAAACAAACAAACAAACTGCCAAAATAACCTGCTTGGTGAAGCTAAAAAGCATAGAAACAAATTGTTCTGGTGAATTAAAAACAAACAAACAAACAGAAAATTGAGCAGGGTTATCATCCTGTAGTGGACATCATGAGACCACCAGGAATACGATGACTGAGACAGGAGGCTGCTGAAATCCACTGCTTATGAGACACTGTTAACACACACTCAACACCGATAAGGGAGTAACTGCAGATAAGGGAGATGAAACAGAAAATAGAGGCACCGGGGCTTTGGCTGACACTGAACTCAAAATGAGAAGCCAGTGGACTTGGGGTCTAGGGAAAAACAAATGTCAGAGTAAAATATCTTGGTAACTGTTCTGACAGAAGTGAGAAATGGGGAGTAATAGGAAAAGAGTAACCGTGAAGGAGAAAGAACACAGTTGTTGGCAAAAATAATTACATTCTGTGTTTTATAGATAGTATATTAGTGATGAAGGCAAACTTTTTTCATCATCTGCATTGTTTTTGTTATTTATTTGACACACACACACACACACACACACACACGTGTATGTATATATATATATATTTGTGTTTCAGCTTGACAAATCAAAGAACAGGAAAAAGAAATCACCACAAGGGTAACAGCAGCATTTGCAGTGCATCTGGAAAGTATTCAGAGCGCTTCACTTTTTCCATATTTTGCTGTTACAGCCTTATTCCAAAATGGATTAAATTCATTTTTTCCCCCTCAAAATTCTACACACAATACCCCATAATGACAATGTGAAAAAAAAGCTTTTTGGGGATTTTTGCAAATTTATTAAAAAAAAAAACAGCTAAGAAATCACATGTACATAAGTATTCGCAGCCTTTGCTCAATACTTTGTTGATGCACCTTTGGCAACAATTACAGCCTCAAGTCTTTTTGAATATGATGCCACAAGCTTGGCACACCTATCTTTGGGCAGTTTCGCCCATACCTCTTCGCAGCACCTCTCAAGCTCCATCAGGTTGGATGGGAAGTGTCAGTGCACAGCCATTTTCAGATCTCTCCAGAGATGTTCAATTGGATTCTGTTATGTTTGCCCCTTGCAGGGCATAAATGAGGCACCAATCACCAGTAGTGAGTTTGCTTATTTATCAAATAATAAAGAACAAAGGAATGTGTCACGAGGGGCAAAATACAAACAACTATAATACGCTCTCGAGGGGGAATAATGTGAAACATACAAGTGCTGAAAAAACCATGAAAGGTAACTTACAAATAGCATGAGAGTCCACAGTCCGAAAGTAGAAAGTAGACTGGAATCAGGGGTAGGGGATTCCAGCCTGAGTAGGGCGAGGTCACAGTGAGGAATGACCCTTGCTGGCAACCTTAAATAGTACACAAAACACAAATAACTGTTATGATTCCCCGTGCACCATTACGCGGCGCACGGAGGAAGAAATGAAAAACCCAATTGCTGGAGTAGAACATACACTTTATTAACATAAACCACAAAATAATAAGTCCAGCTAAGACCACGCTAATTACAGAGAGATGAAATGATGAGTTTAAGGCCACCAGACATATAGGGATGCCACCCGGATGTTCCACAGCCTGGGGGCGGGGATGCCTAATGCCGCCGTAATGGTGGGCACAAAGAGAAAGGCAAACATGTACTTACGGCTGGAACGATCCGGGGCTATCCGTGTAGTCCGGTGGATGAGGGAGTGAAACAAGGTCAGCCGCTAACGCTAAGGGAGTACCCGAACTTGAGACGTCAGGCTGGATGTATCGTAGGGAGTAGAGGCAAACATACACAGAGGAACCTTCTGCCATGTATGAAGTTGAATGCTCCGATGATCTCTTCCCACTAACGCAGTGTTTATGTAATAATGATACTAACGAGGGAAGAGATCGCCGGTGTAAGGAAACGTGGATTGAATATAATAAACCCCAGGTGTGCATGAGTGAGTGTTTGAGAGTGTGAATGGGAATGAATGGAGTGTGTGTGTGTATGTGTGTGAAAACACCCAATAACGAGGCACAGCTGATGGCACTTGACAGGAGGAGGGGGCGTGCCCGAGCTGTCAGGAACCGAAGGCCCAATAGCTCCCTGAAGCACCTGATGGAAAATAGGGCAAAATAACCATAAGTCAGAACTGGGTTTGGAACCACCAAACCCAGGTTCATGACAATAACAAACAGGTATGGAGAGAAAGTAATTCCTAAAGCACAATCAGCTGTGACAGGCTGGGCACAGACTGACAGGTGGAACCTGCTGCGGTGCTGTCAAAATAAAAGCACACTCATACAGACAAATAAACATGACTAAATACATACACAGAAAAAAGGATAATAATCAGGAGACCTGAGCACAGTATAGAACCGTACTCGGGATCATGACAGATTCAAGTCTAAGCTCTGGCTGGGCCACTCAAGGACATTCACAGAGTTGTCCTGAAGCCACTTCTTTGATATCTTGGCTGTGTGCTTAGGGTCATTGTCCTGCTGAAAGATGAATCATTGCCCCAGTCTGAGGTCAAGAGTGCTCTGGAGCAGGTTTTCAGCCAGGATGGCTCTATACATTGCTCCATTCATCTTTCCCTCTATCCTGACTAGTCTCCCAGTTCCTGCCACTGCAAAACATCCCCACAGCATGATGCTGCCACCACCATTGGCATGGTTATGAACGGTGCCTGGTTTCTTCCAAACATGATGCCTAGCATTCACGCCAAAGTGTTCAATCTTTGTCTCATCAGACCAGAGAACTTTGTTTCTCATGGTCTGAGAGTCCTTCAGGTGCCTTTTGGCAATCTCCAGGTGGGCTGCCATGTGCCTTTTACTAAGGAGTGGCTTCTATCTGGCCACTCTACCATACAGGCCTGATTGGTGGATTTGCTGCAGAGATGGTTGTCCTTCTTTAAGGTTCTCCTCTTCCCACAGAGGAATGCTGGAGCTCTGACAGAGTGACCATTGGGTTCTTAGTCACCTCCCTAAGTCCCTTCTCCCCGATTGCTCAGTTTAGACGGCCAGCCAGCACTAGGAACAGTCCTGGTGGTTCCGAACTTCTTCCATTTATGGATGATGGAGGCCACTGTGCTCACTGGGACCTTCAAAGCAGCAGAAACTCTTCTGTACCCTTCCCCAGATTTGTGCCTCGAGACAATCCTGTCTCGGAGGTCTACAGGCAATTCCTTTGACTTCCTGCTTAGTTTGTGCTCTGACATGCACTGTCAACTGTGCGACCTTATACAGACAGGTGTGTGCCTTTCCAAATCATGTCCAATCAACTGAATTTACCACAGCTGGACTCTAATTAAGCTGCAGAAACATCTCAAGGATGATCAGTGGAAACAGGATGCACCTGAGCTCAATTTTGAGCTTCATGGAAGAGGCTGTGAATACTTATGTACATGTGATTTCTTAGCTTTTTATTTTTAATAAATTTGCAATTGATGTTGTCATTATGGGGTATTGTGTGTAGAATTTTGAGGGAAAAAATGAATTTAGTCCATTTTGGAATAAGGCTGTAACACAGCAAAATGTGGAAAAAGTGAAGTGCTGTGAATACTTTCTGGACGCACTGTAGAAAAACTTGTTTCAGGGAGACTATCTGCTTCACCAAGGATTTATTATTTTTCATATTATCTATAGGGATCAAAAACAGAAAGAATTTTAAAGAGGCCATCAAATATTGAAGGTATAAAAGCCATTAACCTCATGCTGTCAGGGCATGTTAAATTGCTCACTCCCAATACATAAAATGCCTATATCGTGCGTATCCAGTAATGTGTCGTTAAAACGAGCCAGGACCTCACTCCATGCAAGCATATCGCTTTTTACAACCTTGTTTTATATACATACATATATGCATTGAATGTGAATTTTGTTCTAATAAAAATGTAATTAAAACAAAATTTCAGGACATTCAGTGCATGAAATATATTGCGAATATATCATGCATTGCAATACAGAGAAATTTTTATCATGATACTTTTTTCGCTATATCACCCAGGCCTACTCCCAAGTCCTTCTTGTGTTTGTGAATGTTGACCTGAGCTGACCCAACATTAGCATTAGCACCACGGGGAATAGAGCATACTTGACCTGTATGTTATGTATTTATAGGGTCAGTATGACCACTACTGCTCACTATGGTGTTGCAGTTGCACAAGTTGTTGAATACAGCCACAGTTGTCCATCTATTTTGTTTTATGAATTTTCCCATTTCAAAGTCATATCCCAGCTGTCATAAGTGGCAGGGAATACAGACTGCCAACACAGTTACAGGAAAAGTATTGATTTCGTTTTTTCTGCCAAAAGGTCTTCTACCACATCTTAAGTTGAGAGTGCCAATTGTTTTGGGTTTTTTTCTAGTCCATTCTTTGAGTTCTGTGTGGGATGTCTCGGATTTGTATTTTTTCCCTTCAGCTTTTTGTGTCATTCCAATGCAAACAAAAGAAATAAGCATGGGAAATGAAAGCATTTGTAATTGCAACAGATCAGAGTTAGGTTTTTTTTCCTTTTTTCTTTTACACCAGTGCTTCCTACCGCCTCAGCCTGTGCACTCCTGTGTATGCAGAGGCTGCTCTGTTGTGGGTTTACCCATGGAGTTAACCAGATAATCACTGCAACTGTGAGCTTGGCACATCTGGCCACAGATTTGTGGCACCCAGTTGGATTCGTCATCGTCATCCCACTGATCAGTTCTTTTTTTTTCCACCTCGGCCCATTCGCTGCTATATGCATAGAGCCATCTCTGTTGTTGGTTTACCAGTGTAGTTAACCAGATAATCCACGAGGGATCCATTGTTAAATAGTACATAACACCAAACATAGTCAAAGAAATATATATACTCTTAGAATTTTAATTTAACACAGTGCTCACACAGGAGATCACTCCCTGCTGTGCACATATGTATGTAGTGTCCATACATATTGTATAGTAATGGGAGTATTGGTGAATGCTGAGGAATGTTCACAAGCGTTGCGATTGTTGGGGTTTCATCAGGGTTTCTAAAAGGTTGCACAACAGTTCGGCAGCAGTTGTTACCTCCGTAAAGCTGAAAAATTGTTTCTGCAGCAAGAAAAACGGTTTGCCACTGTAAACACTGTTGGGGAGCTGTGAACTGGGGAACTTATGAACCCTGACAAAACCCCTCCCGTAGCAACATTTGTGAACATTCCTTAGCATCCGCTGCTCTGTGAGATGTGGGCTTAACAGAGAAAAATGAACATCAGCTTGAAAAGAGTTTATTTCAATTGACAGAAAAATATTTCCAATTTTACAAGCTCAAAGTTTAATTCAGATTCTGTTAGTGTTGTGTAGTCAAGATCAGCCTCTCCCAAGACAAGCCCAAGGGGTCAAGACTGAGACCTTCATACACAGTGTTCTTGGTCTCGACTTAGTCTCTGCCTGGCTTGGTCTTTGTCTTGACCTGGTCTCAGCCCTTTCCACACTCTGGTCTCGGTCTGGTCTTGAGTACAACACCAGTTTCTGTCATCCCACACATTTTTGCCTAAATCTGCCACAGTCTTTACTGCGGTGAGATGAGTGTGTATGGAACATTTATAATTCCACATTTTAACAGCTCACAAATGTTTGTGACATATTTTGTTCAAATTTTCTTTAATTTTTTAATTATTGCAGCAATTTTTTTTTAATTTTTCCAGCCTCTCCGAGAATGCTTTATGCCAGTGCTCTGTCACTTTAACATCCAGACTGCATTCAACTCCACCCTCCCTCTTATGTCACTGTTGCTAACATTAGCTGGCTAGCTCCAAGCCTTTAGCTCAGATGTATCCTGAGCTGAATACAAGTCAAATCCGTCCCCGAAGTTGGCCCTGGGATCTTTAACAGCACGAGTGGAGAATTTCTGTAAAAACTTTTAAAAAGACTTTTCTCGGTCATCAACAAATAGGGATGGGAATTGAAAACCTGCTCTTGTTGGAAACCGGTTCAAAATTTTTCGATCTCTCAGAATCGTACATCTCCTCCATTATCAATGCTGCGGGTTTGAACACTTCCGCATAAAAAAAAGGCATACATCATGACATGCTGCCATGTAGCGCTGTTGCTATGGTTACCATGGGATAGTGGAGCGGAGGAGGCATAAGCTACCAGTCCATTGTTTTATGCAAGTTTATACACAAACATGTCGAAACATCACGATGTAGCAGGGGATAAAATTACAAGACGGGCAATGTGGTCGACAGCCCACAAAGTGCACCTGTACCTGCTTTTCAAACAGGACCTCTGTTAGCGATGGTAATATTAGCTTATTATTAGTAGTAGTAGATTGGGGTAATGCTAGCAGCCTTGCAGGCTTACCTTGCTCAGTTTTTTAACTAAAGACACCCCAGCTGAAAACGTGTGATATTCAGATATGATCTCATTTTTTTTAGACGGCAACAGGTAGCTCTGAACTTTCACTAACCTGCTCTCCTTCCTAGCCAGGAGAACCCACTGATGCTAGCTGCACATGGAGCAAAAATGAGTGGAGAGAGTGTCACCGAGGTGTAACGAAGTTTGTAGGGTAAGGTTTGCATCCATTCCATTTGTGTAATGTATGTATACAATGAAGTATTTACTGTAAGTGTGGGTACATAATATGAATATAATATGCATACCAAAATCACACCCAAGTACAGCATGCATATTTTTCTGATTGCTAACACAATAAAATTGTGCTGTTGTTTCCACTCACTTCAGTGTTTCATTAGATACTATTTCATTAGTTAGAAGGCATAGATGCCCATTGTTCTAAGGAAGGCATGTTCATATTTCCCATTTTATAATGGATTTTATTTTATCCCTTTAAAAGGAACCTATTATTCTTTTCCTCATTTTCAATTATGCAATCACAAATGTCCATGAGAAACATCTGTTAAATTTTCAAACAGGTTTAGCACATGCGCAAATAATGCTTGATGGCCAAAAGGTCACGGTTCAGGCCTCCACTGAGATAAAGTTTCAAGCCTTTTTTCCTGCTCTTTGATCTTCGTGATGCAAATGAGGTCCGCCTTCGAGCTCTGGCTGTGAGCACAGAGGTCCGGCAACTACATTGTTGCTAATGTAACCAAAAACAAGAATTATTTTGGGCTTATGCAAAGCTGATCTAGGAGAGTCCAGCACTTTAAAAACAATAACAATTACAACCTGATGCCTGTACTTTGTTCCCTGCCGTGCCTTCATACTTCAAATGTGCAGCAGACGTTTTTGCTCTCAAAGAGGACTATCATCCATTTACATCCACTGTTGCAGAAGTGGCTGCATTAAGGCACCGGTGCCAAACGTCTTCCAGGAATGTCTGAGATGAGAGTAGCATCAGAGGGTATAACAGCATTTGATTCCCTGAGACGAGAACACCCTGGAGATCCATAGCTCTATCCATATAATTGTGTCTATATTGGAAGCTACACACGACTACAAAACATCTGAAAACACAAGGCGGCTTGAAAGCATCCAGGTTCATAATTTATTAAAGCTCTATGGTGATCAGTTGGACTGACGTCACTGGAAATAAAATGGGCCTCACTACAATATGAAAGTACCATAACAGTGTGAGTAACTCTGCTGATTGAAGGCTGTGAAGGACGTCCTGAAGAAAGTCATGACTGTGTAGAGTTATATCCCCTTTACACTGGGGTGGAGATCCTTGCGAGATCATTGAGTCCAAAACTATCTCTCAATGATCATCCAATGGAAGCGATCTCTCAGTGATCTCTCAAGGAGGAATTGACAATCTCTTCAGTCTCCCAATGATTTCCCAGTGATCTCTTAGCAAGCTTTCAATGAACTTGCTGGTCTTTCATCGAACGTCCAGCAATCCCTCACTGATCTCTCAGCCATTTCTACCTCCAGGGTGGAAAAATTTGGCGCTCACTGAAAGATCATTTAGAGATCATTGGCAGACTGCTGAGCGGACAAGCACTCCCAATGATCTCTCACCAATCTTTCAATGATCTGTATCTTTCAATGAAGGCCAAATTTTTCCAACCCAGATGTAGACATCAGTGAGGGACCGCTGAGTATTCAATGAAGGGCCAATAGAGCTCACTGAAAGATCGCTGAGAGATCACTGGGAGATCTGGGAGAGAAATCACTGGAAAATCATTGACAGATCACTGAAACATCATGACAATCATTGAGACATCTGGCCATTTTTTCATCTTTTAGCAATCTCTCAACAATCTCCACCTATGTTTAAAAGGTGTAGAAGAGCACTAGAAACCTCACAAATGTATATATACCGCTTTAGTTACCCATATACCTCTTTAGTTACCCAGGAAACTCTAAATGATCCCTCAATGACCTCGCCTGGTCTCTCAATGATCTCTCAAGGATCTTTCAAAGATCTCCATAGATCGCCATAAAAGTTGCTGATACATCTCCCAACCATTTACACAGAAATGCCTTTTTGAGGCTTTTGGAGATCGTTGAGAGATCAGGCCAGTTTTTGATCTCTCACCCAACGATCTCCGTTTGTGCAAAGAGGCCCTTATACACAACTCACAAAAAGTTACAGATATTTGGCTTTCGGGTGAAATTTATGGAAAATGTAAAAAGTTCATACTACAGTGATATTATATCATGAAAGTAGAGCATTTAAGTAGAAGCATGCAAAAGTGATTTCCTCATCTCAAACAATTTATTGAAACAAAAGCCAACAACAGTGGTGGGTATACCACAACAAAAACTATCAGTATCTCAGTAACTTGTCATGTGTCCTTGAGCATCAATTACAGCTTGACAACGACGTCTCATGCTGTTCACAAGTCGACTTATTGTCTGCTGAGGCATGGCATTCCACTTTTCTTGAAGGGTGGCCCTCAGGTCATTGCGGTTATGGAGTGCAGGATTATGAGCCGCTACACAGTGACTCAGCTGATCCCATAGGTTTTCTAGGGCAGTGTTTTTCAACCAGTGTGCCCTGGTAAGTTCAGGTTTTTTTGGGAAATTATCTAATTTCACTTCTTAATTGGTACAAGAAATGCAAATACTTTGCCATTGTTGTGCATGTGTTCTGTAGGCGACCAAGAACCCATGCACAACAACAGCAAATTATTTGCATTTTTTTTTGGCAAGTTAAGAAGTGAAATTAGATAATTTCCCACAAAAACCTGAACTTACCAGGGCACACTGGTTGAAAAACACTGTTCTAGGGGATTCATATCTGGAGAAAGTGCAGGCCATTCCATTTGAGGTACCCCAGCCTCCAGCAGCCATTCCCTAATGATGCGACCTCGATGAGCTGGAGCATTGTCATCCATGAAGATGAAATTAGGCCTGTGTTGTCATGCACAATGACTGGATTAATGATGTTATTTAGGTAGTATTGGCTTGTCACTGTATCATTCACGAAGTGTAGGGCAGTTCTGTATTGACTAGACACACCTGCTCAGACTGTAACATGGTGACAACAGTGGCTGATGCATAGCGCTCTCCTTGACGTCACCAACATTGTTGGTGGCCATCATTTCTGCTCAATGTGAATGGACTTTCATCAGAGAACAGCACTGAGGCACACTGGTCCCTTGTCCAGTCTAAATGCTCAGTGGCCCATGCAAGACAATGGTACTTGTGCCTGGTGGTGTGGCCAATTACCCTTGCAGGTCATCTAGCATGCAGACCATGCTGATGTAAACGGTTTTGAATGGTAGCTCGAGTAGGTTCATTTTGTCTTCTTTTTAATTATTAGTTTTTCATTTTTATTATTTCAGACAAAAAATAAGAAAAATGGTCTGACGTGACACTTGGATGCCTCTCACTTCCCTTAGATGTGCCTGGAGTTGAGTGGCATTCATCATCCGGTTCCGCAGGGCACTGTTCACAATGAAGCGGTCATCAGCGTGGGATGTGGCCAAAGGACGTCCACTTCTGTGCCTTTCTGTGACTCTTCCAGTCTCTCTGTATCTCTGTTGCAACCTGCTGATGACACTCAGGAACATTCTAAGCTCAGTGGCCACTTCCCTCTGAGGACATCCTGTTTGAAGCCTCGCAATGGCGAGGTACTGTTGATCAATTGTTAGGTGTTGTCTTGGTCTAATAATGTCAAAATGTGAACAGCATGATGAAGAGGACTGTTTAAATACCAATTCTAACTGAACCAGCAAATTTATTGATAGATAAATCAGACCAAACAGATTAAACACCTGTTGTGAATTTTGTCATTAAGCACCTTGTTAGAGAACAGCAAGTTATGCAAAAAGTACTGAAACATTGAACAGTTGGACATGTGCATTCAAATGTTTAGAGAAAGTCAAATTAGGTCAAAGGTCAAAATTTTAGGTGCATCCTGAAATTTCACTCGAAAGCCGAATATCTCTAACTTTTTGTGAGTAGTGTATCTTTCAACTTTCCCAATATTTCAGTATTATATCATTTTCACATCATTTCATTGTATCATATTATCATTCTGCCATTATGGCATTATTACACTGGGTGGGAAAAGAGAATGTAATTCTAATAAGAGCCACTAATCGTATTCGCAGTGCTTCAGTAAATTGTCATCTAGCATTTAGAGGAAAATCGTCCTATGTCTGTCTTTTTGCCACATCAATCTATTAAAAGTTCCCCTCCCTACTATAAACACCTTCTTCACCTTAGTAGCCCTCTTAAGGTTCAAGATGCTTTCTGAATAACTTATCTATTCCTGGATCAGGTCTAAACTCCAAGGGGCATTTCTTAGAAAAGTACCACACTCTCTGTCCTTCTCCCTCTATGAATACATTCGACTGCTGGAATGTTATGATTTCCTTCTACAATTATTAATTACACTCTATGACACCTCTGAGTTTTATACAGTTGATTGCAGAGAAGCACGATGACAGGGTATCATCAT
This sequence comes from Pholidichthys leucotaenia, assembly GCA_020510985.1. Taxonomy (NCBI): domain Eukaryota; kingdom Metazoa; phylum Chordata; class Actinopteri; order Cichliformes; family Pholidichthyidae; genus Pholidichthys; species Pholidichthys leucotaenia. The sequence continues at coordinate 60,106,856 of CM035850.1, read as the reverse complement.
ACTTGAATCGTGTCAAACCTTTGACAGCTTCCTAAGACAATAAATATTAGCAATTACTTCTAGATCTCGGAGGCGTATCGCTAAGATATTTCCGGCACATGTAGGAGCAGAAATGAAGCAGAAAGAAACATTATGCAAATATAATTATGATAGGGTGCCAATTTATCACACCCTGAGATAATTCATCACACCCTGAAACAATTTAGTTAATTTCATAGGCTGCAAGCAATAACTTTTTTTAAGGGTTTTTTTTTTTTTGGTCTTATGAATGTGTATTGACCAAAGGGAGACTGAAAAGAACAGCAGCTGTGGAATAAGCCAGAAATGGAGGAGATAAAAATGAAGTTTAAATTTACATACTTCAAGGTAATTATTTTCTATCACATATACATACTTGGGACATGGCGGCTGTTGGCTGGGTATAGATGCCTTTCTTCCACCCATGGAACCCAAATCCAAATTCCACATGGACGTATTCCCCTATGACACAGCTCCTCTCTCTCAACACAATAGTCTTTTCTTTCTGTTAACTTTTTTTCTAAACACTTTGTCTTCTTCTTCTCAATAACAGTCTTATGCATTGGCAGAACTGTGTATTAGTGGAGGCTAAGTTGCCACCCAACCACAACACCGTGCTGCCTCCTCCAGGACATCCGACACCTCAAGTGGTGTAAGAGAGGCTCTTTCACCTCCTTCCTACTCTCACCACAGATCACAATGTCATCTCCAAACATCATGGTCCATGAAGACTCCTAAATGACCTCACCTGTCAGCCTGTCCATCACCATGGCAAACAAGAACAGGCTCAGAGTTGATCCCTGATGTAACCCCACCCCCACCTTGAATCCATCCATCATTCCTACAGCACACCTCACCACCATCTCCCTGTTTTCCTACATGTCCTGCACCACCCTCACATACTTCTCTGCCACTCCTGACTTTCTCATACAGTACCACACTTCCTCTCTTGGCATCCTATCAACTTTCCTAGATTAACAAAGACACAGGGCAACTCCTTCTGACCTTCTCTACACTTCTCCGTCAGCACTCTGAAAGCAAACATCGCATCTAGCTAGGCTAGGCTCTAGCCCAAATTTGCCAGCTATTTACTAGTTAATGTATGCGTACTGGACAATAAAATGGACAACATCCAACTGCTGACGTCCACCCAGAGTCACACGAGGGACTAGTGTTATCTTCTCAGAACATAACTGAAAAGTGTTGAACTAGTTATCATTACACCAACCAGATTTTATACATTTTTATTAATTTTATTTGTAAATATGTGTTAAACTGATTGTTTTAGGTGAATTTTTACTTTCACTTATGAGGGGAAATGCGTTAAGAATTAGGACAACCAATGACCTTCCAGTTCTCTAGAGCAGCTCAGAGGTGAATTCTATGAACCTTCTATTGGCAGCAGTTGGTTAGTTACCATTTCTGATACAAAAATAGAAGGACATCAAGAGAATGAGCACGGTCAACAGCCCGGAAGGATGCGAGGTGGAAGAATAAGAGGAAGGGGAAGACAGGCCACATACATAGGCCTGTTCCCAATGAAATTAAGACCACAATTGTTGACCATGTTCTAAATCATGGTTTTACAATGGCTGAGGTTGGTCAGAGGGTGCAGCTAAATATTGGGAGAACCACTGTATCCTTGATTACTCAAACATTTTGTCAGAATAGGTAGGTAAGCCAAAAAATGTGCACTGTACTGTACATACAGGAATACTGTACACTGTAAAACTTCAAAATGCATAATACAGTAAAAATTTTAAATCATATCCAGTGTTTTCTATTCCCCTCACACAGTGACTTCATAGTTTTGAAACTGCTCTGCAGCACAGAGGAAAGTGTTGCCTTCGTCATTTTCAGTCACTGTTACCAAAAGCCCTGGCAGTTTTCATTAGAAAATACAGCGCAAACCAGGGGTGCCCAACCTGGGGCTCATGGAGCATTCAGGTTTCCGTTGGAAAATTTCTAATTTCACTTCTTAACTGGTCCAAAGACTTGCAAATAATTAGTTATTATTGTGCATGTGTTCTGTGGGCATCCATGCACAACAACAACAAATTATTTGCAAATCTTTGGACCAATTAAGAAGTGAAATTAGAAAATTTCCCACAGAAACCTGAACGTTCCAGGAGCCCCAGGTTGGGCACCCATGGCGTAAACTGTTCTATTGACTATATGGCCCAACATTTTTTGGGGTAAAAATGACATAAGGTCTCTTCATTCTGATGGTAGTGACAGTTTCACTGACATAAATATTTGCCTTTGACGCATACACTAAACAGCAAATTCCAGACTTCTGCAGGACATCTACTGTGTTTTGCAGTTTGCCCACTTTGTTTTGAGAAATGCACTCAGCATTGTGCAAACTTCAGTTCTGTTCTGAGGAATGCACCAAAGCGACTGAGAAAAACTGCAAATGAAACATCACTAAATTGTCATAATCTACCCTCCGGGCAGATGAGAGTTTGAAGGCAGGACTCATGGTGCAGGCAGGAGTAGTGGTGCAATAATGATTTATTAACAAAACTAAAAGAACAAACAAAGCCACAGCACAGGGGCTGGAAAATGACACTGAAGTTATAAACTAAAATAAATTCACGGGGAACACTAGAGACACAGGGATACGATGGCTAAATCATGGAGAGAACAACAGGGAATCACGACAACAAAACCAGACAGAGCACAAACACCCAACTGGCAGCTCGCATGAGGACGGATAATTTTTTCACACATGAAGAGCTGTTCAGAACTCCTTATAAGAACTCCTTATACAAAGATATAGAGCGCTGATAATCAAGTCAGTGGCAGTAATGCACCTGTAAGCTGGTTGCCAACTGCCAATCAACTCTAGAAGAAGAAGAAGAAGAAGAGCACAAGCACAAGCGACATAAATATTGGAACTGATTAATTACAAATGTGAGACAGCTGGGCGAACAATCAGGGGCAGCAGGGAAGAGACTACAGGTGAGAAGAACGGGATGGGTGGGGCTACACAGACAATCATAGATAGGGGATGCACAGGAAACATGACGATGAACATGCAGGGCACAATCCAGAGAGGGCAGTGGCAAAAAACATGACAGTGAGCATAATCATAACACTAAAGAGCAGGACCAAAAACTACAGAACATAAATAGAGGCATGATAATGAAAATAAACACAATGACCAAACGGAGTTTGAGGTAGGGGGACACAGAAAACATCATAACTGAGGGTGAGGACATTAAATGACACAGAGGACCATAACAGAGGACACAGGGGGCAAATAATGCCAATAATAATATAGATAATAACCAAAGAGAAAGCAAAGAGCATGCCCAGAACCTGACATGAATGACAATAGTCCTGCTATATATGCTGCAGAGAAGAAGGGTTCACAGCAGTAGTGCTTTGACAGCAGGTGGACTGTCTATCACTGGTAGACTTTATCCTCATTAAGTGCATTTAATATTTTGCAAATTTATTTAAGAGTCTTATATTTATTGGAGAACTTATATTTTATGTCATTATTCTGTTGTTTGCTCAAATTTGAGTTCAGTCTGAAATGGATAAGCTGACATTATAAACAGCTGATGTTTAAAAGACATCTTAACAAAAAACATACTCATGATTTACATAATTTTCTATTGTGAAAATGAGGATACCTAGGACATCTGCACCGAGGTACATACTGAACCAAAATTCCTGTGTACTGTTACACCCCAATACATATACATGAAGCACAGCTGGATCCTCATATGGGACATGGGTGAAGTTTTAAAGAATTAACTAATTGTAGTGCAATTATATAAAGATAAAGTTCCTTTAACAGAATTATACAACGGTTAGTTCCAACCGAACAACCTGACTGGACAATAGGGATTCCAGGAGTTACTATAGGTCCTGATAATCACACCTGGACGTTTCACCGAATGTGTATCACTCTGCTTCAGCTGTGTTTTAACAATCTTTAAGCTACAGTTAATATCAGTGGCTTCTTATAATATGTGAGAACTGTAACATTGTTTTAGATACCTTCATTTCTACAGTGAGGCACTGAGATGGTCGGAAAGATAATCAGACCTCCATGACCCGGAAGCCCAGCCCTTTTAAACATCCAGCCATAGATATTTTGTCTGTTTACAGCAAAATAGGTAAGCTCAAAGTTGGATTTATTGTCTTGATTCTTCTTCTTCTTTCGGCTGCTCCCTCTAGGCGTCGCTACAGCGGATCATCTGCCTCCATCTCACACTCTCCCTTGCATCTTCCTCCGTAACACCAACCCTCTCCATGCCCTCCTTCACTACATCCATGAGTATTCTCTGTGGTCTTCCTCTTTTCCTCCTGCCTGGCAGCTCCATCTTCAACATCCTTTGTCCAATATATCCACTATCCCTCCTCTACACATGTCCAAACCCTCTCAGTCTTGCCTCTCTTACTTTGTCTCCAAACCGCTCAACCTGAGCTGTCCCTCTGATATACTCATTTCTAATCCTGTCCCTCCTAGTCACTCCCAATGAAAATCTTAGCATCTTCAACTCTGCCACCTCCAGCTCCATCTCCTGTCTTTTTGTCAGTGCCACCGTCTCCAAACCATACATCATAGCAGGTCTCACTACCATCTTGTAAATCTTCCCTTTCACTCTTGCTGCAACCCTTCTGTCACAAATCACCTCTGACACTCGTCTCCACCCACTCCACCCTGCCTGCACTCTCTTCTTCACCTCTCTTGTGCATTTTCCATTGCTTTGGATGGTTGACCCCAGGTCAACCATAACCAACCATAGTAACTTTGTGATGATGAACTCTTTATTTCATCTGAAAATACCCCCCAAAAAAGAGTGAAGTGTGCCAAAGCTAAATCACTAACAAGCAAACCTGCCACCACCACAAGTCATAATGACCCATAAACCCTTCTCAACAGGTGGACTGGTATTTATTATATAGACTGACTTCTGCACTGGACAGTATTTAATTTAGTTACGTGTGTGAAATGACAGTAGGCCTATTCCTTTCTACATTATGCTCATTGAGATGCATGTAGAAGAGGCTATTTTTCTCAGGCTGAGCAAAATAACTGGTTAAACAAACAAAAATCACAATATTTTGTCCTGTATTGCTGTCATTCAATAAACTGTGCTTATGGAACTGTAGATAACTGAAGTCATATTACACTTGAGGTTATACGGCATCCTGAATGTATCACTGTGGTGATGTCTTTGGATTGATGCAAAGTGGAGGATCTATGACCGACTCACAACAGTTACGTATATTATCATTGATATATATTCCCTCGTGTAATATTGCATAATCGAATAATACAAATGTCATTGTGCAAAACTGCCTACAATGATTGCCAGTTTGCTTTAATATCTGCACTTTGTGCTTGAAATTTTCAACTGTCTGCTAGGAGATAGTTGTTGATATTAACTTAGACTACCTCTAATGTAGATAATTTCTAGCTCATTCATTTGGTGCCCATTACCCTATTTTTACTGGCTATTATGTCAGTTTTTTTTTCTTCAGAAAGCTCACAGTTAAAAGGCAGTGAGCCACTACTGAATAAGCAGCACAATGTCGTAAATGAAGTAGGAGTCTTGAAATATTGGCAACTCAAAAAACATGCTGATGATTGTGGGCTGTCATTTTAACCACATTTCAAAAGAGTCCCACAGACACGGCTCATGAGCCAGCATGTGATCGACCAACATATATCGATCGAGTTTTTGCAAATTCATTTGCACAATCATGTTTTTCCCCCACTGTGTCCCTCTGACAAAGGCTTCACATCGGATAAGATTGCTAGGACTTCATTTCACAATTAGTTACAATGCGGGGACTTACGGACTGATAGTTCTTTTATTTTTTTTCTCCCCTCATTCTTGTATCCTCTGCTAAAATTATCTTATCATCTAGTGCTCTGTGCATGGAAGGGCTTACTCATCTGGTGCTCCTTTGAAACTTCCTGACCAGCACAATGCACTAGAGATAGCGGAAGCTATGATTGATGAGTCTCACTAGAGCCCCCCCCCCCCCCCAAACACACACACACACTGGAGTGGGCATGAAAGAAAAGAATTTTATGATGTACTCTTCTGCTCAAAAATCTCAATTCAACCCACATTTGTTTGATTTATTGCCTTGCTTTATCTCCAAAAGTCCTTTGACAGGCAGCGTAAATGGTCGACGTTGAACATACAGCAATTTATGCCCCTTCTATTTGTACGATACATGCCATATACAGTATACAGTACATGTTTATGTTTTAATAATTACTGACAGCACAAAGCCCCATTGCTCTTTGTGGATGGGGCAAAGGGAAGAAGGTGAAGTCCTGTAATTAACTGACTTCTATTTATCACAGGGAAGGATGACAAACCTGATTCGGTATTAATCAAGACATTATCCTCAGCTAGCTTCAGCATGCCAAGCTGGCAGCCATTCCTCATCAGTGATGTCACATTAGCAAAGCCTGACACTGGATTATTACTCTGGAGTCTTAAGCTCAATTAAGGCTGAGTAAACCCTTAACAAGCCAGGTAAGGAGACTGTGGTCTAGTAGATGACAGAGATTATTTGAATGTCTGAAAGGGAGGAAGTAAACCTTTAAAAAATGAGTGGTTGCTACAGCTGTAAGAATGTAACATAGTCTCTTCCTTACAGTTCTGAGTAAGAAACAAAAGAGCTTAAAACTTGTATGACACATCCGTGCCATGACCTTCAGGAAGAAAACAGAGAAAAGCATCATCACTGACTGGCTGACTACAGCAATTACCCTGATTTAGATGCAGTATAAACTGAATTGAGCCAAAGTTATATCATTTGCCAAACTGTTTCCTCCCCTGAGCTTTTGTCATGGAAAGAAAAAGATGGAAACAAAGGCATCAACATGCAGATTCTTTGTTTTAGAGTCAGGAGGGAAATGCGCTTTTGTTCACAGTGTGGGTAGTGTCTCCACAGGGGAGGCAGCATTTAAAAATGCAATGTAGTAGCTGGGCATCTTTGACAGAGCGAATGTGTGTCTTTTGTTTATTTTTAAACATGTTTTTAGGATGTACTTTAGGTCATAAAGTTGCAAAATACAATAATTCCTTTGCTTATTCTCAGTGGGTTCTACGTGTTTCTGAGTGTTTTAATTCAAGATTAACACCAAGTAATTAGATTTAGTCATTACAAACAACATTGTGACTGAGACAAATAAAGCTGATCAGCCACACTATGAAGATATGGGAAAGAGTTGTCGAAGCCAGGTTAAGAAGAGAGGTGACAATCAGTGAGCAGCAGTACGGTTTCATGCCAAGAAAGAGTACCACAGATGCAATGTTTGCTTTAAGAGTATTTATGGAGAAGTATAGAGAAAGTCAGAAGGAACTACACTGTGGTTTTTTTGGATCTAAAGGAAACATATGATAGGCTGCGGCACTGTATGATGGTCAGGAGTGACGGAGAAGTATGTGAAGGTGGTGCAGGACATGTATGAAGGCAGCAAGAGGGTGGCGAGGTGTGCTGTACGAGTGACGGATTCAAGGTGGGGGTGGGATTACATCAGGGATTAGCCCTGAGCTGATAGGTTGACAGAGGAGATCAGAAGGAGCAGGAATCTCCACGGACTATGATGTTCCCAGACAACATTAGCTCCTTTCGCACTGTAGGGACTTTTTGCAGTTCCTGTAACCTTTTCAAGAACTACGATATTTTTTGTACATTCAGACGGCTTAGGAACTAGGGATCTTGGACCTCAGTTCCTATAACCATGTGACAGTTCCAGAGGAACTCATATGATGTAGGTGTTTGGTGACTGGTAGAACTCATAAGCTATGCCCATTGCCAGATTTCCACTTCTTGAGGTGACACCATTTTTAAAAAGCAACTGTGGTGCACCGTTTTTCCTGTAATCACTTTCAGATGGAGAAGTTTTAATATGAACATGGACAGACAGTCCATGATTAAGATTCACCGCGATGCAGAAAATGAATGCTGTAAGCTCCTCACTCTCTATGCTAGCTTCATTGTGGTGTTGTTGTTGAGTGTGGTGCTGAAGTTATGTCAGTGTCACAGAGACTTATGTCACACCAGACCCTACCATGGTCCCTTACTGCCTGTCCAAATACAATATGAAAAAGTTCCCCTGGGGAGGGTAGTTCATAAAATTTGAAGTGGACAGCTCTTAGAATTGTGTTCTTAGAACTTCTCTGTCCAAAAGTGGCTAATATGATCTGTAGTAAGATTAGGAAGGAGGTGGAAAAGAACCTGGAGGTGGAGGTACGCACTGGAGAGAGGAGGAATGAAAGTCAGAAGAAGCAAGACAGAATACATGTGTGAAGGAGAGGGAGGCAGGTGCAACGGTGAAGATGCAAGGAGTAGAGGTAGAGAAGATTCATCCATCCATCCATAATCGACTGCTTTTCCAGTGGTCCGGATCGCGGAGGCAGCAGCTCAAGCAGAGGAGCCCAGACTTCCCTCTCCCCCGGCCACCTGCTCCAGCTCTTCAGAGAGGATACCAAGACGATCCCAGGTCAGCTTTGAGACAGTGTGTCCTTGGTCTTCCCCGGGGTCTCCTCCCAGTGGGATGTGCCTGAAACACCTCAAGTTGATCAGATGCTCAAACTACCTCAACTGGCTCCTTTTGATGTGGAGGAGCAGTGGTTCTATTCTGAGCCTCCTAGACAACTGAGCTCCTCACCCTATCTCTAAGGGTGAGTCGAGCAATCCTATGGAGAAAGCTCATTTCAGCCACTTGTATAAGCGATCTTGTTCTTTCAGTCATTACCCAAAGCTCATGACCGTAGGTGAGAGTAGGAACATAGATTGATCGACAGCTTTGCTTTAGAGCTCAGCTCCCTCTTCACCACAACAGACCAGTACAACGTCCGCATCACTGCAGATGCTGCTCTGATCTGTCTGTCAATCTCTCGCTCCATTCTCCCCTCACTCTTGAATGAGACCCCGAGATACTTAAACTCCTCCACTTGGGGCAGGAGCTTATCCCCAACCCGGAGAGGAAAATCCACCTTTTTCCAGTTGAGGACCATGGACTCAGACATGGAGGTGCTGATTCTCATCTCAGCCGCTTCACACTCAGTAGCAAACTGTCCCAGTAAGACCTTTAGGTCATTGCCGGATGAAGCCAACAGGATGACATCATCAGCAAACAGCAGAGATGAGATCCTGTGGTCACCGAACATGCCACCCTCCATTCCCTGAAGGCGCCTAGATATCCTGTCCATAAAAATTATGAACAGGATCAGTGATAAAGGGCAGCACTGGCGGAGTCCAACTCTCACTGGAAACAAGTCCGACTGGGTGTTGGCAATACGAACCAAACTCTTCTCATATAGGGACCGGAGAGCTCATAACAACAAGCCCGATACCCCATACTCCTGCAGCACCCCCCACAAGAGACCACGAGTGACGTGGTCATATGCTTTCTCTAGGTCCACAAAACACATGTGGACTGGTTGAGTAAACTCCCACAAATCCTCGAGGATTCTTGACAGGGTAAAGAGCTGGTCTAATGTGCCATGGCTAAGATGAAAACCACATTGCTCCTCCTGAATCCGAGGTTCAACCAGCGGTCGGACTCTCCTCTCCAGTACCCTGACATAGACCTTCCCAGGGAGGCTGAGGAGTGTGAGCCCCCTAAAGTTGGAACACACCATCCGGTCCCCCTTCTTGAAGAGAGGAACCACCACCCCAGTTTGCCATGTCAAAAGCACTGTCCTTGACCTCCACGCAATATTGCAGAGGCATGTCAACCATGACAGCCCTACAACATCCAGTGCCTTGAGGTACTCAGGGCAAATCTCGTCCACCCCCTGGGCCCGGCCACCAAAGAGTTTTTTACCCACTTCGGCGACCTCAGCCCCTGTGATGAGTGAGTCGTCCCCCTCGTCCTCAAGCCCTGCTTCCTCTGTGGAAGGCGTGTCAGTGGGATTGAAATATTCCTTCCACCACGATGTTCCCAGTCGAAGTCAGCAGTGCCCCATCCGCACCATACAGTGTGGACAGGGAGCTGCTTCCCCCTAATGAGCCGTCGGACAGTTTGCCA